>JAQIXP010000968.1:0-21002 GCA_034700285.1 Proteroiulus fuscus
AACATGTGGTCACAGGACCATATGCTATTGGAGATCCAGAGAGTAATGCTCATTATTTGAATCCAAAGACTTCCGTGTTATACACTAATATCGTCCCTAAGACAAAGCATTGGCAAGTGGTGGCTGACAATCAATTTGTTGAAGTACCTCAGTACTTGAACATGGATGGTTGCCAGGCATCGCCAGAAGGAGAAACTAGTGCCAAAGAAATTGCTCCTACTCCTAAAGTTCGTACTACAGTATTTTAAGAGCATGTTGAACTTATCACATGATTTATTCTATTTCAATTTTGCTTTTATATTTTAATCATTAATGTTATTTTACATTTCTTTTGTGTTTGATCAATTTATCAGTTGTAATACTTACCATATTTACTCCTTACTCTTATCCTTATATAGGAATATTTACTCGCTATATTTAATGGAACCATATGTTATTTGCATTGAAAAATGGAAATGTTCTGAGTATGAATTTAATGGTTAGATATGTTTAACTTAGAATTATGCAGACTTATGTTTATCGGTAATGTGATTATGTTTATTTGTAGAAATGATGGAATTTTTTGAATCCCATGGTTTCAATTTAACAAGGGAGGCATGTTAGGATCAGGATTAGTTAAGGGGGGATGCATATAAATCATTGTTGGCGCAACAGAAGGAGCCGGCGTGGGGCCGAAGCGGCGGATTTGGTCAACGATACACAATATGCATGAGGTTGTCAGTCCGAAGAATAATGCAACCACTGAGATCTTCCTCCAAGAACTGCTTGTAGTCTAGCGAGAGTGTGTGGGTCAGTGACATCTGCCACGGCTTCAGCCAGACGGAACAGCCGAGCATATAAATCACACCGGGTGAGACCACAGAGGTAGTGGTCAATGCACAAGTGAGGTGTGGGGATGGGATGCAGGCCGACAGAGTAGAAGGCGGTGCGAGAGAACTCCATAACAGCTGTCTGTCGTACGATAGTGGACGAGAAATATTGGATAGAGGCATCATGATGAGCTTGATTCATGACTGGTGGAAAGGGAGAATACCATCATGAAGGAGGTACAAAGGGAAGGCAAGAGAGGAAAAGCCATGCGTACTAAAGAAAGGTACTCACTTAAGATTGGAACAGGTATCCAGAAGGAGACAACCGAAAAAACCACACAAGAACACACGAGTGATCAAACCAGAGTGACACCGAACAACGAAGTGCGGAGGACAACGGAAACGTGTCATTTCCAGCGCATACTCATAATGTCATCAACAGAAAAACCAAAAGTTAGACATGCAGATTGAAAGGTCAAGCAGCTGCATATGTGTAAAGTTCGAAGATAGCCATTTGGATGACAACCAAAGTTTTAACCAACAGTGCTATCTAGTGGGAACATTTGGAAACTTCCAGAAAAAGTAAGAAATACATTGTTCCAATGGAGCCAAGGGTCATCAGCAGATGTGTCATATATCCATAGAAAGATCTTCAACCCAAGAATCTAATAGACATTATATTGGAACCTAACGTGTTGGGGCTTCTGAATAAGACGGACTGAAAACCCGAGGACATTAGTTAGGGTTAAGATTAACAATGCTTAAAGATCCGGGTGAGAAAAATTAATTACATCCTGTGTTGAGACATGGGCGACAGTAGTCATCTTAAGAATCAAGGTCGAAAAAGTACCAAGAAGAATAAAAGGAGTTGGGAACCATTTTGAAGATCGCTCTTGTGTTCCGACGTTCAACCAAGGAAGTCGCATAGGAAAAGTGCACCCAGAAGTCATTGAAGATTGAGTGTGCCATCCAAAATCAAGGAGTTATGGGAATCTATGTTAGGGTAAGGAAAAGTACATCATTATGCTAACAGGGAAAAGCTTATTGAGAGTGTTTAGATTATTGTTAGGGATTTGTTTATTATATCTAGGAGAGCCTATGATATTAGTAGAAGTGATCAGAATATTTAGGATGATCTGTAATACCATGTAATTTGCTGTGTTAGATAATTAAAATAACTCATGAACTTTCCAAAACCACTTGTTTCGGGTAATTATTTACATAATTAATTTTTGCTACTAACTGAGAGGGAACCCCTTTACAGTAGAAATTCCCTCGCGAATCTAAAGGATCCAATACATCTCTTAGAGGAAGGATATTACGGCCAACTTAAGGATTTGCAATATTTTAATGTTACGCTTGGATTAAAGGGGCCGGCGCGAGTAACACAAGTATGCACGTGGTTCGAGGGTAAAGGTTAAAAAACTCTTAGGCATACAGCCTCTAATTGTTTCTCGTGGTAACCACATTATCAAATCTTTTAAATTTGCAGCCAATACTTTTGTCCAGGATGTAAAAATCAAACTTGCCTGTTGCCGGGAAATACATATCTTATAGCTAAATCCATGAACAGTAGACCCAAGCATAATCTCATTACCACTAGTAGCAAGTGATCTGCTATAGGCAATTTAAATCCAAATTTTGCGATGTTACTAAAAGTTTCTATCAGCTTGTGAAACACACCCAATTCTAAACCTGTATAGAAAATGCATTACTTAAACTTGAAATGTTTCCTGCTTGCATAGATTGGCTAGAATAGCTGATAGTTTCTGAAGAGTAGTTGTGGTCATCTAAAGTACCAGCACATGTCTGAGTTCCTACTGTATTTGTTGATTTAAGTTGTTTATGACAGTCACATACACATTGTACTTCTGGCTCTTCAACTTTGATAGCATCTTCTATCACTTCATATTCAAATATGCTCTGGCTTTGATCAGGCTTGTTTTGAACTTTAGGCACAGACCATTTTTTAGGAGATTTCCTTCCAGTTTTTGCCTTCAAGAACGAAATAGACTTTATAACTACAGCTTAATTTAACCATCAACTGGTAATAATTACCAAATTATTTACCTTGTGATTGTAGCAAAGATTTATTTGTGGAATTGAATTCTGCTTTGTTGGCCTACCATCAATAAAATGACGAGAACATACCTAAGTTATTTAAGTAATGTTATATTATATTTTCACTCCTTTACAAGCATTCAAATGATGATCCATGCTTTACTTACAAAAGAATTTTAGTAGGCAGGTAATTTTTTCTGTTCAATGCTTGTAACCATTGTCCTAATAACTTTGGTTCTTTTGGAAACCTGTGAATGTTGTATGGCTGTAGACATGGGCAATCTTTTCCTAATAATGGTGCACGTAGCTGGCATATACTTTGTTTCCATTTTTGAAGTATTCTATCACAATTCGTACAACCTATAGCTGCACAACTTCGCCTTCCTCCAACCATGTTTCCTAACAGAATTGTTTCAGGATCCCACACAAAATGGCAGTTGCTTACTAGCGCCTTCTATAGACTGTTTGTCAGTAACATGGTCTATACAACTATTCACTACATTCCAGAAAAGTTCATTATTATCCAAATTCATGCCATAACCATATTCCATGTAATGTTTTTTAAAACAAATATATTACAAATGTATTTACCAACTGTCAATCTTGAATTCAGGTATCCTTTAGTATTAGAAGTGATAATGATAGTAATGATTAATTAATATTATTTAAAATTTATATACACATTAGCAACGATTGAAGTCATCATTTTTGATATCATTAAAACATGCGCTCAGTGAGAACTGGTTAGTCTATGTACTCATGCGCCACATTTCACGTAGCATTTTCATAATCATTCATGCATGACGTGATGTTGTACGCAATGCCAAACGCGATGCCAAACGCGATGCCAAATGCCACCAGTGTGACCCAGGCTTAAGCAGCATATTTCCAAACTCAAGAAATATGAGCTGCACAATCCACCAATCCGGTTAAAGATCAGGAAAATGCTGGTGCACAAATGTGGAGTTAGATGCCATGCTGAAGCACGGTACCATCCAACCAGATAAGTCTAAAGAACAAGTCTATCCTTCATCATCACCACAAATAAAATGGTTGATGTGGTTTTGCATCTAGCATTGGTGTCTCAATAAGCAAACTAAGATCGACCAGTACCCATTACCAAGAATACACAACACATTGGATTTGCAATCTGGAGCCAAAAATGTCTCAATGTTAGGTCTAGCATGTGGTAGCTTAGTTGCCAAAAAGGACATCAATAAAACAGCATCCTCATGCCATCGTGGACTGATTGAGTTTGTAAGAATCCTATTTGGCTGATGCAATTCACCTGCAATGCTGCAGATGGCCCTCAACATCTTACTAGCACAGCTAAAGTAGGAAGCATGCCTCATTTAATTGGACAGTGGCACTACGTATCAAACTATCTTTCTCATTATGTGACATTGCTGATGATTTTTCAACTGTTTAAGTGAGAACCTAAAGCTTAAGCCACCATCCAAATACTTCTTTAATTAAGATGTTTCGTACATAGGAGATCTTGTATCCTGAGATGGAGTAGTGGTTAATCCTGAGAAAGGGAGAGCAGCACTAGAATTTCTGAGACAGACAATGAAGACCCAGGTGAGGAGTTTTTGGGGGCTTGCGAGCTACTAACTAACCCCACCTTTTTACCAATTGACAAGAGACAATACCAATTTTAAGTAGAAAGCGAGGTGTAAATTAGCATTCAAGGTGCTGAAGACAAAATTACTCAAGGCACTTGGCTTTTAATGGTTGACCCATTGCAACCAATCTTGTTGCATACAGACACATTGACACCAGGCCTCAGAGCAGTCTTCTACCAAAGGCAATAAGAAATACTAGTGTACTTCTCAAGATAAAACTCTCTTGAGAAGTACAGTTGGACAGAGCAAGCCTTATGCTGGTGGCAAAGTGACTCACAGATCAACAAGTGGCAGTGTGATCATGTTTGCTGGTGGTGTTGTGCTCTGGAAGAGTAAACTGCAAAGGTGTTGCATTGTCTTCCATGGAAGCCAAGTATGTTGCAGCCAGTGAAACAGCAAAGGTGATAGTTTGGATGGCTTGACTCCTGACAGACATGTCAGTGATTGGTGACGATACGATGCTGACATTATTCTTTGACAACCAGTGCCATTAAACTGATTAACAGGCTAGAGTTCAATGAGCATTCGAAGCATATTGAGATGTGATATCACTTTGTCTGTACATCCCAAATGAGAAGCTAGTTGTGGATGTCTTCACCAAAGGCCTGCCAGCAGAGAAACTCTAGACGATGAAGCATGTGTTGGTGATCTTGAAGTACAGCAAAGTGCCAAGCAGTAAGCATAGTAGAGACGAAATGTCGTGTTCTGGATTTTAAACATTATGGGGGTGGTGGGGATTGATGTCCAAAACCATGCTGGTTTGCTTGCCCCTGTGATGTTTTCTCCCCAGTGCATTTGCGTATGTGATAAGCGCGTAGCACCCTCTAGTGGCAAATTTGCGCAATGAATTTTTTTAATTTGGCACATGCACAGTATTTGTCACTCGCACCAGTGATTTTGGCAAATGATGTTTGCCACGATGTATTTTCATTTATGTTTCTCAAATTAAACAACTTTTTCAACTAACCAGCATTGTTGTTTTCTTACTTCAACAGAACAATGGTAATTGAAGGAAATACAAGGACAAATACACAAGTGTGCACACAGGGTATTGAAGGTGCAGCAAAACCATATTCTAATCAAAAGACTTGTAATTTGGATGTCATGCTGGGGGAACAAGCCTTCCACCACCCTTTCTAATTTATGGATGACAGCAAATGTCGTATGGCCAATATTTAGTTGAACAACCATTTAGTGTAGAAACCTTGTTTACTCATAGATATTGCCGATCAATGAGTCTACTACTGTGATTCACTATTGCTTATTTTAGCAAACATAATTCTAATGGTGAACCACTTTGTACAAATTAATCAACTGATTCATTGCCCCGTGAAGATGCAAATGGGAGTCAAGACTCGATTCGAGCCACCTGCATATGACAACACTTGTAAAGTCAAGCTTAAATAGGATCATATGGAAAAACAAGTTCAACAAAATGCATTGTACAGCTTGAGCTAGTCTGAGACTTACCAATTGGAAATGGGGAACACCACAGACCACGGTATTTGATTATGACATGATAACATGTCATAGGCCAAAGATAACATTAGATGATGAAGACTCAACCTAGACAACCCAGACATAGCCTGGAACATTTGCCCAAACTTTAATCATGCCGATCAACACAAATTAATGAGCCTATTCAGGAAATTTCAAGGTATTTTTGTTGTAGATATGTCGAAGGTAGGTGACTCCAACATTGTATGACACATGATCGATATGCAAGGCAAGTTGTCTGTGCATGTCCGGTCATGTAGACCTGTTAAAGCATATTAGAAAAGTGATAAATGTTTAGTTAGATGCTGTAAGGTTTGGTGCCAAACCCCCTCCTGATGTCAATCATGGAGGTGTTTTCATGAAGGGGGCAGGTCAGTAGTCAATCACCTCGTTATCAATGAAAAAATGTGGAGTGATCTCATTCTTTCACTGATGACGAGGAGGCACCATCTTTATGCCTATGAGGTCAGTCATGATCTTGAGAGAAAAGAGAAAGGAGTGAAGTATGATATGTACAATAATTTGGAGCAGGCTTAGCCTGAAATAAATAGTCTCTTCATAAGTCAAAACAAGTGTTTTGAGTGATTAATTGTTAACCTGAGAAGGCTTATCCATCGATCCTGGTAAAATCCCACCACCTGTGCTACACTTAAATCTTACAATGCCATGCTGAAGCATGAATATCATTCAACCGCATGAATCCTTACACAAAATGGTTTTGATTAAAAATGATGCTTTGATGCAGCTTTGCATCAAGTTTGAACGAATGCCATTTGGCTTATGCAATGCACCTGCAATGATTCAGAGGGCCCTCGACATCTTACTAGCATTGCTAAAGTGGGAGGCATGATTCAGTTACTTTGACTACATTGTAGTCTAATGCAAATTTTTTGGTATTACGCTACATCTGCTGATGATTTTTTAGTTGTTCAGAAATGTAAAACCTTAAGCTCAAGCCGCCGGCTAAATTTTTCTGCTGGTATGATACATTTTATACATAGAAACTCTTGTATCATGAGATGGAGTAGAGCTTGATGTCGAGAAATTGAGAGGAGTGCAATTTTTGAGACCATCTACAAAGACCCAGGTGAGGAGTTTCCTGGGACACGCAAGTTACTTAGTCAATCATCAGTATATAAGACATTGCCAAGATAACCTCACCTTTTTATCAATTGACAAGAAACAATAGCCAATTTTAGGCAGAATCTGAGAGCAAGTTGGCATTCAAAATGGTGTAGATAAAATTAACAGAGGCATGTGGTTTTTAACATTTGACCCATCACAGCTGCTCTCGCTACGTACAGATGCATCGACACTAGGCCTCAGAGCAGTTTTGTTTTAAGGATGAGAAAAGAAGATTACTAGTGTACTTATCAAGATAAAACTCCCACATGAAGTATGGCATCCCCAAGATGAGAGTATCTACCATAACTTGAGCAGTTAAAAAGAACTGGCCTTATCTTTTGAAGACATTTTCGGAAATTCACGGATCATTACTCCCTGTGTACTATACAAAATCATTAATCTTAGTAAAAAAGGCTGAGCTGAATAACACCTGCATCACATTGTAGGTAAATTTCTGCCAGGAAAGCTAGTATCCTTGGTTTTATAACACATTCTGAAGACAAAAGAGCAGGTCAAACCCAGACACTACAGACAAGTAGCTCAAGGATGCCTAATAAAAGAATGGTGCAAGTTATGTGAGTTGCAGGTAATTTGTCCCCACCCGAATTAGTCGACGATAAGACATATCAATGCAAACATAGTGCAGGCACGGAATTGTGAAGAAAAAGAAGCCAAAATCCAAGGTGATAGTACAGATGGCTTCCATTCTAGGTGCCCATGACAATCAAGTAGCAACTGATTCCAGAAAGATGGCCACTCTAGATAATACACAATACCATAATGTATGCCCTGCAAGCACACAATGACCAGATGGCCATACAACAATACATCCTTAGGTCCAATGGGGACAGAGATTTCCTAAATATGATGGGTGACTTGATTCAGTACTAGCTTACCCTTCACATTTAAGAAGAGCAAATGGTGCTGCATCAGAAGCACCTGAAGCTGTTGCAGGAGAACCTACCCTGGATTCAAGACAAACAACCACCACAGCCCAGAGAGGAATGAAGAACACACTAGTCTGCAGCTTTGATGGTTTGTTCATTAGATGCTGATGATTTCATCAACAGCTATGAGGCAAAGACTTCGAAAAAAAGCTTTGACGAGCATGAGAAAAAGACGAGTTTTTATTTTACATTACAGAACATGCAGCAAATTTTTTATAAAAGAGACATATTGCAGAGGTTTAAGCTGGCTTGTGAGAACATTTGATGCAAGTTCTTGATGTATTTCAGTTCACCTACCTATGATGTTAACTGAACGTGAGCTGCCCAAGAACTGCTGTTGAGTACTTAACCAAGATACTGTTTCTCTACCAGCTTGTGACCAAGAAATAGCTAGTATTTTTAGGTCCACAAGGGTTTAAGACCATTATTATAGCACTGTATGATTGGCACAATCTTTATAGTCCAGCATTTAATAAAGACCACTGCTGTTGAGGGCGATCTTCAGAAGAAAAAGAGAGTGGTACCAGAGTATAACATTGACAGGATTCAGAACCATAAGAAACCTGAGATTCCTCCAGTTGATAGCCGACCTACGACCAAGAACAGTGGGGTATGGTTGCCCCAGAAAACTGAACCAAGTAGATCCAGAAGTGTTCCATGACCCCTTTGTTTAAAGTACTTTAGAAGTATACCATTGAGGCATGTAACAGCAGAGCAGGTGTTAGCTAAGGACAGAATGCTTTCACTCAGTGTGGTCACCCCATAAGTGATTGTAGCCTCTCTATGGTATGAAAAATGAGAGGCATAAACACAATCCATCAATGGAATGGATGGAGACACCATTGTAGACAGCGGAGCTTTAGCTTTGTAATAGAACAATGGCAATTGAAGGGAATACCAAAGCAAATAAACAAAGATCGTGCACACAGGGTATTGGGGGTGTCACAAAAACAATATCCCAATCAACAAAATTAAAATTCAGATGTCATGTTTAGGGAACGAGCCTTCCACCACCCATTCTAATTAATAGATGATAGCAAATGCCGTACATGTATTGCCAATACTGACCTAAGCAATTATTTAGGGTGGAACCTTTGTTTACTGGTACACTGCAAAACAAGGAGTTTGCTACTGTTATACATTCTTGCTAATGTCAGCAGATTGAAATTCGGTGATGACCCAATTTGTACGAATCGACCATCAATTTGCATGCCAGTGAGGATGCAAATGGGAGTCAACACTCAATTCGAGCCACCTGTGTACGATGACACTTGTACTAGTCAAACCCAAAGACGATCTTTTAAGAAAAGTTAAACAAAAAGAATTGTACCACATTGAGGATGGTGAACACCACAGAATATAGCATTTGTTTATGACACGATATGAAGGTAGGCAAAGCTATTTCAACCGAGGCCTAAGATAACATTAAATGAGACTAGAATAGAAAATGGTTGGATACCACACAGCCAGTGACCAAAGGAGGGAGTTATGAACATGCAGACCTTGCCAGTAAAATTGACACCAACCTTACTCCACAAAAATGAGCCAAATTATTAGATCTCTTTAAGTAGTTCCAAAATGTCTTAAACATTGATATATGTCAGAGTTAGTTGACTCCAACCTAGCATGACACAGGATCGATACACAAGAGAAGTTGCTCATGCATGTCTCATGAAGAACTGTCAAGCATTAAAACCAAGGCAAAAAAGAGAAAAGAGTACTAGTGTACTCAAGATAAGACTCCCACGAGAAGAATTATGGCATTCTTGAGTTAAAAGCACTTACCCATATTTTAACAGTTATAAAAATGGTCTCATCTGCTGGGGACACTTGGTCACAGATCTCAACTCCCAGTGAAGTCTCAAAGATCATTAATCAGTCAAAGACTGAGCTGAACAATACTGGCATTTTATCATTAATGAATTTTTGCTAGGAAAGCCAGTACTCTTGGTTTTATACCACATTTTGAAAGCAAAACAGTAGGTCATACCCAGACCACAGACGAGTAACTTAAGGATAAAAAACACCTTTTAGGTCACATTCTTCCAGCACTGTGCCCAGAGATAGATACGATTTGCTGTCTACAAGTTTCCAACCTAAGTTGAACTAATTTAACTAATGCCTTGCAGTGAAGACTTCTAGTAAGGAAATGCTAGCTTTCAGTAACCAACATAAGAAAGCTGCAAATGAAATAAAAGTAAAGAAAATAAAAAAGCCAATCCCAGAAGAACACCAAAAACATTACTCCTAACAAAAATAAAGACACTGAAGGATATCCCTCAATGTTTTTGATGCTGACGTTCTGTCATGCATACCATGATTGCAAAGTTTCTAGCACCATTAAATGTCACAGCTGTGGTAAACAGGGGCATAAAGCAATTGTTTGCAAGTCATCATAAAAATGACAATCGACGACAAAACCACTAACCGAATGCAAAGCTAGCTGGTGGTGCCATTCAAAAAGGAATGTCAACAGAAGTCTGCATTATTGCAGGTCAACACAATAAATAGCTTTGTGATGAACTTCGAAAACTCAAAATTGTAATGAATGAAAGAGATGTTCATAAATTTAACGTGCCAAGCATTTTAGTCTCCATAAATGACTGGGAGACAATTGCTGTTGCCGACAGTGGCATGAGCCTCTCACTTGTAGACAAATGTTCTTTTTATGTAATAATCACAGCTACAAAGTGTGCAGTTGCCAGAATCAAAGCAGCTTCTAATGACAGTTTATACATGATTGACCGGGCATCTCTGAATGTTAAGATATGCTATTGATGTATTAAACAGTTTACAAGTGCTTAAAGGAGGAGCACCAGGCATGGCCATGTTTGTCATAGTAAACAACTTTGGCAGTACCACAACTGTTAATAGCACAAAGTGGTCTGTCTATGTACTTTGAGGACAAATATGCAACTGTGGTGAAATTGCATTAATAGCCAATGCAGGCAATGAAAACCGTCAACAAAGTAGCAATGGCATCCTTACCGCCATTTTCGGCATGACTTCCAGCAGCAGACATAATTAGCACCACAGAATGTAATAACTTATTCATGAGTTCCACTGAAAGACATTTTTCAGGAGTCATGATGGTTGACCGTGCAAAAAAGACTGATCTCAGCCACAGCGTTTGAAAGCAAATCCTAAAATCCTGGGGAAGCAACAATCTGCAGTGCACAAAGGACCAATGCTTCTGTAATCTGATTACCTCACGATGGAGAGTAGTGTAATATAAGATGCAGTTAACGATCTCTTTTATACTGCAGGAATTCTAAATGACAGCCATTTAAAAGAAGTCGTGAACTTTGCAATATGATCAGTGAAGTTAGTGTGCCACCATTCACTTGATTGTGGGTACACATAAAAATTGACGAAGAACGTGGTGTGATCATCGAAGCAGTTTCAAACCTAATTGACAAATGTAGTGTTCAATTGACAAGATTGCACATCCTAAAACCAGGAGAAGATACCACAAAGGTTATGTTGGTGAACTTAAGCAGCTAAACCGTGCTCTTGAACAATGAACTTATAGTTGGCCAGATGACCACATATGACGAAGCATATATAAAAAAAACAAATATTCTTCTGAGACAATATTGGCAGCCATTAAGACAATACAGGGGCCGACCCCTCCAGATCTACATTGTGGAATATTGGGACTATAGTGATACCGAGCAAAAGAACGGCAAAAATATCCCATTACTGGCCATTTCAAATCAATGGAAATTTACGCCGTTCTTTTGCTCGGTTTCACTATACTTCAGTTGCTTTGAAAGTATAGATGTTTTTGCCACCTATGCAAGTGAACTTGGCTTCTTGACAATAGCTGAGCATTGTATTGATACACAAGTTGCCAAGTATTGATAAACAAGATGCCTAGCCGGTTTACATACCATTATGACGAATGGCTCAACCCTTGTAAGAGATTATTAACCCTGTGCTGGAATAAATTCTCAGGAATTTGATTGTGCACCAAAGCAAGAGCACATACGTTAGCCCAATAGCAATAGTCACTAAGAAAGATAGCAGCATGCGGTTCTGTCAGTTATTGACAACTTAATGCACAGACAAAAATGGATCAGTATCCACTTGATAGGAAAGATAATGCACTCGATTCACTGACCGGGCTTAAGTATTCTTCAATGTTGGACCTCGCAAGCCAATATTGGAAGCTCAAGGTGGCGGAAGAGGACATTCAAAAGACCGCTTTATTCTGCCACAAAGGCCTATTCAAGTTCTACTTAATGCCACTTGGACTAATGCTCATGTTATGATGCATAGAGCTCTTGACATTATTCTTGCAAACATCCTCACCTATGACAGTTTCAGCAGATGCTTAAACATCTGGAGCAGATTCACTCTCATGATCTGCAGACCTTAAATTAAAACTAAAGAAATGTTGTGTTGGTTATTCAAGTGGTCACATTGAACTCAGATTCTGATAACCATGTGGAGACAGACCCCAAAAAGATTTGAAGCCATCCAGCAGTTTCTGAAACCAAGTAACAAGACAGAAGTTCCAAGTTTCCTCAGTTTAGCCAGATATTACTGATGCTTTATCGAGCACTTAGCAAAAATAACTAAGCCACTTCATGCACTAGCCAGTGATAGTGCCCTACAAGTGGGGTGAACATTGCCACAAGAAGCCTACTAAGATGTAAAACACAAGCTCATTCATCCGCCTATCTGTTTGATTCATCACTGCCGGTATTATTACATGCAGATGCTTCACTCCATGGACTAGGATCAATAATATATCAGAGACAAAAAAGTGGACCAACGTGTTCTTGCATATGCTATGCAGTGTCAGGCCCAAAATGAAAAGATCTACTCCACCACTAAGGTTGAAGCACACACTATCTAAGCAATCACAAAACCAAGCCATGGTGGCCTAGTGGTAACACATTATCTGGAATTCAGAAGACCTCTGTTCAATCTTTAAGTTGGCTGCCTTGACATGGTTTCCATGGTCCTTCCAGGCAAATGCTGGGGTAGTTCCTATTACACGGTGATGACCACACTCAACCTCCCTCTCAAGTAGGGCATAAAGAGCCAATAAGACAACTCAAAATAAGAACAATGCAAAAAAATCAAGTTTTGTCACCACCTGTTATGAAGATTATTCTCGTGAATGATTATCACGCACACTTTGCTGACTGTGAAGGACCCAACGAGAGCTTGGATGATGACTTCTCGAATTGTCAGGACACAGATTCAAAGTTGTGCACAAGTCGAGTTCTCCATGAGGACACAGATGCCCTGAGCATAGGCAGATTATGAACGTGTTTCTGAGAAACTGAGCATGTACACGTACAGTTACTAAGGATGAAATCACAGGAAATACAACTTTGTGAGCTACATAAACAGCAGGAAACTGGTGTCAAAGTGCGTTTAGTGCATGACAAGTTGCACAACAACCCTGGGGTGGACACACAAATCAGATTGTGTTTTGGATGTGGTTTCCTATCTTATTTGTACGATGAGTTTGACCACAAATAGTAATAGTTGAGCCGAAATCACTACACGAGAAGATTCTTTACGCTTTCAAGACATGACTGGTGTGAATTGCAACCTCAGGATAGCATAAACTCGCAAGGATTTAAAGATAAATCAGGTAGACTGGAATGACAGAAAATTCGGTTCTACGTGAAGACTTGCAGACTCCTGTTAAAAGTTTAAACTTAGCCAACAAGATCCAGCGTGACTTTTGCAGGCGATTGAGACAACGGTACTACTGATGCAAGACTGGGGTGTTTATTTTATGGATCAATGCCAGCAGGAATTTGGGGTCTACACTATATCATCTTTGCAGTGGAATACAGCATGAAGTTTATCGTAGCTAAGCTATATGCTAGCACACAGTTAAACAATTATCAATTTCTTGACAGAAGTTAGTAAAGCAATTTGGTTTTCCTCATAGAGTGACATCGAACGAAACGATATTCATCTCAGAACTGTCACAGACCTTCTTCCGAGTCAACAAGATCGATCACTGATGTTCCAAACCTTATCCCCAATTGGCAGATGGACTAGACGAGCGTGACAAGATGCTCATGGGATGGTGAGACACCTAGACCCATTGCTAAACCAGAAGGACTGGATGTATTCAGTCACAATGCTTCATGGCTTATAACACCAGTAAGTCTGCAATGACAGGATTTACACCATTCTTTCTTTACAGATGTGAGGCCAGGACCGTGCTGGTATACAGTTATCAAATGATGAGACCATCGAAGAACGAGCTACCCATATCCGGACAGCAGCAAAGGAAAATGTTGTAAAGGCTCAACAAAAGCAGAGTATTTTGACAAAAAACACCGATATGTCCAATATTAAAGGACAAAAGGTGTTAATTGAAAACAATAATACAGTGCCTGGATAAGCTGCACAACTCATGCCGCCATTCCATGGAAATGCTACAATTGTAGGAGTTCAAGAAAACAGACATAACTACATTTGCAACTTTGTCGATGTGAGCAACCAAAATTGTCAGGTCAAGGTGAATATTTTTTGATAGAAGAGAAAGCCCCACCGAAATTTACAATTTCACGATGAGATAACCAATATCTATAGTGCTGCAAAATAAATGAGGCCAAAATGCTGATTCGAAATTCCCACTACATGAATTTCGAATTAGTGATGTTTGTTATGCAGACGAGCATGACCTTTGACGTGATCAGCATGAGTAATTAAATGTGTCGTTTGTCAGCAGCATTCTCGAAGATGCTTCTGTAACAAGCGGCTTCAAAAAAATGTGACAGCAAAGAAATTTGGCGTGATTTACAGAATCACCATTGATTTTACGAAATTGTGTTCCAGTCTACAGAAGATATTCCTATGCGACAATTTCGGTATGCGTATCAAACAAAGCTGAATTGGGTAAATAAAACAACGCATCAGTAGTTATCATGGTCACTCAATGGGACCCAGAAGACTGACTTTTGAAGATTACAAACACCTCATTAACATTTGGATATTTTTTCCAATAAAAGGAATCAGGTGATGTTTTATTAGAGCCAGCAATCTTTTCAAATGTTAAAGATTACTGAGTATTGTAAGTTTCTTCATGTAAACTACACTACTGCCAGTGGAAACCATCGAATGACAGACAGCCCTGCTATTACTGTCTTTGTTCGCTAACCCAGTTTTGATAAGTTGTCGACTACAAGCAAAGTCAGGAAGTGCAGACATAACACCACTAACAGTACCAATTCAAGCACTGTAGATTAATTGTAATGTTGTTTTGGTTTTGGCTAACTCACGCAGAGATTACTGTGCCCCGTATCCAAGATCCAGGCAAAGTAACTACTTGGCTTATTTGTGCAAGCTTAGCAATAATTGTGCCCCGGGAAAAGTTGGTCATTGACAAGATAAACATGAAGGAAAATGGCTATAAACCAAAGCAGAACAAGACCCATCCTGAGGCAGCTATGACAAGCTCCCTTAAGGGTTCATGCATGCCCCAAGACATGCTAGAAAATTGCATGTTTCAAGTATCAGACAAAATCATTAACAAAGGAGCAAAAGTACACTTGCCACCTTAACAAATTGTTCATAACTTGTGAGAAGTGATGAACAAAGATTAAGAACTATCTAGATGAAGTGAACAAGCATGAGTGTCAATCTTGCAAGTTCCTATGCCAGCCCAATAATTAATCATCAAAACCACCAGTACACAATTTTGTGTACTATCTACAGTTGAATGCACAAACTTAGCTGGACCAATATGCACTACTGTGCACTGAAATACCAGTCTCAAGTATCTTGCAAGTCTTGTTGTCTGCATTGAAAGGGGCTGAAAACCTCAAAACTGATTTTTCTATCTCAGACCATCCCACTGGGCTGTGATATGCTTCAATGATAATGCAACAAGCTCTAGAAAGTCTCATGAACTTGTCTAAATAGCTATGTGAAAACATCTTTAATTATGCATCATTATTCTGCCAGATATTGGAGCAAATAGGAATCATCCTACAGTGAAAATCTGCAGACCAGAAACTGCTGGATTGTTAAATTATGTTGTTTTAAATCATGCAGAATTTAAATTTGCCCACATTAACATTAACTTGGAATCTAAATCAAAATTCCTATATTTTATTCAAGCATTTGTTGGTTGCAAGACTGGAGAAATAATGTGATTCCGGGGATGAAAACCATTGTCTAAGCAGATTTTCTATATTTTATACAGTAATCAGTTCATCACTTGAAATAGAAAGTGTATAACACCTCATTAACTTAAATTTAAACCTAATTTAAACATTAATGGCCGGTTGCACCATACTTGGTTAAATGAAGAACTCAGTTTTTATTGTACTGAACCCGTGCTGGGCCAAATCCTAAATAGGTGACCACTACATGCAAAAAATAATTTTAAATTTTCATGCACAAAACTTACTCTACATGATAACTAGATGTCTAAAATATAATATTCAACACAAATTTTATGAATTTATCCTTTTAGTTTTGAAATATAACCAAAACAATGCAAATATTTGTTGATCTAGTCGTGACGGCACAGAAAAACAATATTTTATTCTAAATAATTTAGACTATGTACAATGATTCAAAGCTTATAAACACAAAAAGTAAGCTTTAATTATGCAAGCAATTAACAAAAAAGTTTAAAAATGCTGTTTTATTTAATGAAAATGGACTTATCAAAGAGCACTATTCCATACCTCACTATTTTCATTTGAAAGTTTTTATTAGCTTTTACCCTTATGATCCATTTTAATGATCTGACTATTAAACTATCAAATACTGTTGTATTACGATTGAAAAACGTTTTAAGTAAAAACAATATGCATTTGTGCTTTCTGTACATCTTCACAACCATTTGGTGATGGAAATGGTGGGAAATTGCATCAGTCTAGGGCATGTGTTGAAAATCTTGTTTTCAAAGAATTTATCTATCAATCTTATCAATTAATATAATCAATCTTAGTTGTAGTCTTATATTAGGGAGGGTACAAAGTGAAGAGCGCGTTACGTATAATTTAAAATGCCATGCATTTTAATTAGATTGCTTGGTTTCACGTATATACGCGTAAGGGAGCGTGAGCATGCGCAGTTCGCAGTTGCACTCAAGTAGAGATCGAGTCAAGCCGAGCGGCATACGTAAAATGGCGGGAAGTGCACTCGTACGCGACTCGGCTCGACCTGATCTCTACTCGAGTAGAGATAAGCTTAATCCGTGTCGTCACTTTCCGTTCCGTCACATGAGTGGGGTTTGAAAAATAATTCTTTTTTTTTAGTAAAGTGGAAAATTTAAAAGCAAATTTAATTGAATTGATACTCTAATTAATCCATACATCTTTTAAAATACTTATTATTTCCTTATGATGAAAATTTTCGATAATAATTTAAGATGACTAGGTACTGTTCAAACTAGTAAATTTGTCGATTTCGTACCATCACGCTCTAAAATTGCATTAAAACGTGTTAAAAAGTTAAGTAAATGTCATCATAGATGGAAAACATTTAAAACAATGCTTTTTACAAAATGGATTAATTATTTTGTTAAAAAAACTTTTCAAACTTAGGAAAATTAATTAAAATCGTATCGAAATTCCGTGCCATCACAAAACCCACTTTTGGATTATGCCCTGCTCTGCATTGCACCAATGAAGTTTAATACATATCTAAGATCAAATCTCAGATTAAGTTGAACTCCCTATTTTGGTGGACTATCTCCGAAATCTTGGTTTAAGCATAGCTGCACACATTGAAACAATGATGTAAATTGGCCCCCGCCCCCTTTTCGTTTTTTGTTTACAGTTAAATTGTCTTAACCTTTCCATGATGCAACCATCATGTTTGTTTCAGGTGATTACAGCCAATAAAAAGTGATTTAACAAAATGCTTGTGGCTTGTGGATGCAAATGGGTAGCATTTTCCAACACCCATTTTCCACATTATTTTTTTCTCTTTCAAAACACTAACAGGATAAATTTTTCAAAATTTAGAACTAAAATTTCAAGAAAAATTTTTATTTTTACAGCCTAATCCTTAAACGATTATTTTCAATCTTAGTATTATTCAAATCAAGTTAGTGTTCCTACTAATTTTTACAGATTGATTACCCTGACCGATTTTCAAAATGTTCCTTTTTCTGATTGTTAAAATTTATTATTTTCTGACTGACTTCGAAAATTTCCATGAAAAAATTCAAACCAGGGTGAAACAAATGCAATATGAGTAGGCCTACCATTAAACCTAGGCAATCAAATATGTACCGGTATACCGGACTTGTGGAAGCAAATAAATATGGAGTACCTGGGACCTATTTCATTAAACTATGATTACTGATTACTGATGAGTGATTTCTGAAAAGTGATTAGTGATTTATTGAGTATTTTTCTGTCCCATATAGCTTTCATCAAAAACTGATGACGTTTGGATAACTTGATGAGTGTTGTCATGGCAACAAACTTGATAATTGATAATTAAAATTGATTATAGATTATTGAAATTGATTGCATGTTCCAAAAACACATGCACAGCTATCTATTGATCATTCTCATTCATGATTGTACTGTCAAACAGTAAATTGTCCATTTTTATTTCCAAATGTATCTCAAAAATGTAATGGAATGCTCAATTTCTTGAGGTATCTTCATATGATGAAGATTTTGAAAACGTTCTATCAAAAAAAACTTCTGATGAGTGTGATTATTAATTAGCAATGTGTGATCACTAAATGTTTTATGAGACACCAATCAAAATGTTCTCAATCCAATCATCAAAGTAATCGCTAATCAACAATCAATTCATCACATGTTTGTATGGGACACAAACTAATCAAAATGCATTAATCACTCATCAATTAATCAAGATTAATCCATAATCATTTTTTTATGAAATAGGCCCCTGGTAGCATTTTCCAGCACCCATTTACCACATCATTGTAATTCGATATTTCACAATTAGTCTACAACTTTTTATCAATTTATTTTTGTTCAACTATTTCCCTGACTTTTCCCTATTTTTTTGCTAAATTCCTTGACTCGCCAGGTGACTGGGAACCTTGCAAGTCCTAACTTCCTTAAAAAAATAATGATATTTTGTATACAGACCCTCAACACTTAGATTAACACTTGTGCATTAAAGACAATATAATTAATTTCTTTGCAATGGTTATTGCTGAGCAGCAAAATAATCGGAGCTTATTAAGGTGAAGGACCCCACCGGTAAAAACCGTATTTTTATTGAATATTATGTAATTTTTTGGCAGCGGTTTGATTAATAAATATAAAAGGAAGCATGCTAACATGAAATTAAATTTAAAAAAACTAAATTTATTATATACTTACCTTAATTTGTAGGCCCTATACCGCCATTACATAGGCAAATAGAGGATAATACAAATGCGAACGAGTAGGCCTAATGCCTCTATGGGTCGTTTACATTGCCTAACCAGGGGGCTGTGCCCCCCAGACCCCCTGCTGCCTAACCTGACCTAACCTATTCTAACCTATCCTAGCCTAAACAGAGTAATATGACAAGAGTAAACGATTGGATCAAACGGCAGTGGGGTCATTCTCCTTAATAAGCTCCAAATAAT
Organism: Proteroiulus fuscus; assembly: GCA_034700285.1. NCBI lineage: Eukaryota > Metazoa > Arthropoda > Diplopoda > Julida > Blaniulidae > Proteroiulus > Proteroiulus fuscus. The sequence goes on from JAQIXP010000968.1 coordinate 19,628, forward strand.
CGTGCCTATACGGAAATCAGAACCTTTAAAATTTCTAAAAATATACAGTAATAAGCCTTGTTCGCACATACACCTAAATAATCACTTAATAAAGTGAGTCACTTAATTTTATTTAGGTATACCCCGTTCGCATAGCACACTTAAGTATTGGTTTTTTTGGTGAAACTTCATAAAAATGGCTACCTCCTAATGAAAACACAGAGGTTAGGGGACTCTTATCTTTAGGAGACACCTAACTTTGCTCTCCTAGCAAAGAGTCTCTTAGTTAAGAGAGTTGTGTTTGCATTACCACTTATGTGACTGTCCCCTATTTTTTTCCAAGTTAGGTGACACTTAGGTGGATGTGCGGTATAAGTAGCGTATATGGACTCCTACCCGATCGAATAAAAATGGTACCATTCGATAGACATTACCACCTACTTTCTGGTAATACCATTTTTATTTGGGGCAAATGAGCGCAAGTATTAAAAAATAAATAAAATATATCGCTGCTTAACATGGCGGCCTATGGGAATGGAAAACTTTGTAAAAACACATGAGAACCACTTCTATTTTCATTTTTAATTGCATTTTTTCATCAAAAATTAATCATCAAAGGAATATATTATTAAATCGGAATATGTATGCTACCTAATAAACCCAAATTAGTGTAAATTTTCGAATTTTTTCTATTTTTACCAAAATAAAAATGAAATTACTGCACTTACCTGAACCTTATACGTTAAGCCTTTCCAGACATTCTATTGCTCAAGTCTGGTGGCGCACCCTGGCGACTTTAATGACGTCATAAGGGATTTTCATAAATTACGTGGCATTCGAATTTCTCCAGACATTCGAATTTTAGCGGGACTTTCAAAATGAATACAAATAAAAATTGGAATTTTAAAAAAAATAATATTTTCCCCCCAAAAAGCTTTCGGATTGTCCAAACAACTCCACCTGAGGGAAACACTGATTGATAGTGGGCGGTGTCCTCGCGCACTTCTCTTGCTTCGCTAGCCGTGCGCTTGCGGGCCCGCTGGGCTCGCGCCTAAAATATACATCTTCCTCCAACGTAACTAGTAGTAACGTCCTGGTAACGCTTGAAATGGAATTGTCTACAAACAAGACACACGGTTACTACTAGTTACGTTAGAGGAAGATGTATATTGGTTAGGCGCGAGCCCAGCGGGCCTGCAAGTGCACGGCTCGCGAAGCGAGCAAAGCGCTTGAGGACATTGCCCACTATCTATCAGTGTTTCCCTCAGGTGGAGTTGTTGGGACAATCCAAATGCTTATAGTCATCAAATTTCATTGTATAAATACTGTGCTGAGTCCTCTTGTGTTATATAGTGCAATATTAATATGTCCCACATTTAAAAGTAATTAAAAGTTC
>JAQIXP010000969.1:0-20997 GCA_034700285.1 Proteroiulus fuscus
ACAAATTTTGGTCCAAATATCTCGTGGTCACTGGGGGAAATTTGCTGAAATTGGTCGTTTTAAAATGGAATGACCCAATATGCATTTTTGCAAAGTTTAGTAACATTTAAACTGACGCCATTTTAGTTTGCCCTATGTCATGGCATGGCAATGAGTCCAACAAAAGAGTGAACTGGTAAATAGTCAAACAATATTCAGCTCGGTTAATACGTAATTGGTATCTGATCTGGCTGGAGAAGCTAATCGAGATTAGTCTTGTTTCTTTTTGATTGGACCGTTTGAGTTCTCCAGTCCGTTCTTTTGTTGAATATGGTATAGAAGGGTATTATGATCATTTCAGTGCTACTACACAACCTGAAATAAACTCATTAGAAAGGAAAAATATGCTCAAAATATGCTCAAAACTCGGGAAAACTCTGGTAACAGTGCTGAACAACTGAAAATTTCAGGGAAAATTATCGAAATAGGGGCCTACCATATACATTCAGATTTAGCATAAATTAATCTAAAAAAATATAGCAAGTAGGTTTACTTCAATAACGCTATTTGCATATAATTACTGTCTAGATAGGTAAAAGCGCCATCGATATATAGTTGAATTTAAAGGGGAAAGTTCCATCTTGCAACAAGTGATATTAAAATTGTACACACTTACTAGATATGAATGGCTGTGACAATAATATTATTGCAGCAGAATTTCCATATAGGCCTATAAATCACGACATTTTCCTATAGATTTCAGCAGATATTGAAAGTTGGTGGCGCCCTCTGGGGCATGCATGTTTCACGAGAGCTGATGCCTTTTATACAGCAGAGGGCGCTACATACTCTAAGTAAAATGGCGTCTGCTTGGGATTTGCATACTTCCAACCAAATCCATGTAGCTTATTCAGGACATTCCATCTATTGATTGGTGGGCTCAAATCAAGTTGCAATTTCCATGCCTTTCCTGATGTTTCATGCTCTTCCTCCTACAACCAGCTTCTTTCAAAGTGGGACTTTCCCTTTAACCTACCGCTTAAACGACGGTCCATGTTATTTGCCATAGACTTGAGGCGTCATTTATGATGGATAAATTTCCACTATCAATTTCCAAATTCTAATTAAATGGTCAAACAATTGTGCTCGTTTTTTATCAAATGGTTTTACAGCTTAAAATGTGGCCCAGCCTCCCAGGTGGCGACCCATAATGCAATGCGATTTAGTGACCAAAAAATAGGCGAATTAAGCATGTTATCGCATGAAGAAAAAAAAATGATTTCCAAGCAAAAGCATATGGTATACCAGGTAATAATATGGCAATTGAATAGTTTCAGTAAAAATGGCCCTAGGATGTAGGCCTACGTGTATATTTTTTTTACACAAATTTGACTTTTCCACATTGGTGAGAAAACATTCCCAAAAAACTTCTCCCATGTTTATTCTGCGTTGGCAAACAGATGTTTGAAAACCCGCTAACCCAGTCGCCAGATCCGAAAACATCGGGTCATCATACATGTAGCCAGAGAAGGGCCAAAAATAGACATTTTTTAGAGCGAAAAATAGGCAAAACACGTACAACTTCAGGGTCAAAATATCTACTAATTGGAAAAGGCTATTCGCGGCACTTATACAACATCACAAATAATTACAGATCAGACCTTAAAAAATTCTTGTTTGAACCCCCCCAACTCACGAATACAGTTTTTACGAGTCTATAATAGGAGAAACATTGCACAATCCAGAAAATTTGGAGTGTAAATATACACTGAGCCAATGAACCGCCAGGGTGCTAAAAATGCATCATAAGTTACCCAACTGATGCCTTTTGAGAATATTAATAATATTTGTGAAAAACTACTTTGTAAGATATTAAAGGGAAAGTCCCACCTTGTAGCAAGTGATATCCTACACACTTACTATAGTTGCGGCCAGCTTATAGAACCAGGTGCTCTACCGGGTCTCGCAAAGCGCTTCCCCGCTCTCCTGCTCTCCTACGCAGTGAAGCGCTTTGCAATACCGGGCAGAGCAGCTGGTTCTATAAGCTGGCTGCAACTATAGATATGAATGGCTGTGACAACAAAAAAGTGTAGCAGAATTTCAATATTATTGAAGAAATCACGAAGTTTGCCAAACACATGTTTAGGCTTCAATTTTATACAGATTTCAGTCAGGGTGTCTGGCCAAATCCAATAACAAATAATTTCCCTGACATTTCCAGGTTTTCAGACAATTTTTCACCAATTTCCAGACCATATCAAGATGATTTTAAACTCATTTGGCAACTATCAAACCATAAAGGTTTGCAAACTCGAATCATGATTAGCGGGCAAATCACAAATGCTTGCAAACGTACCAGGGTGCAAGTGTTTAGGTAGAACACGAGTGGAAAGCCCTTTTGGTTACCCTGCATCGTTATCCTACACGCAATTTTACAGCAGACGCTACAACAAAACCGCTTCAGGTTCAGACCCTGTTACCAAATGGTAACAAGGTCATATCGCCAAAATACGCCTATTGACATTAACATTCTCACGAACCTTTCGTTCCAAAAATGCAACAGAATGCACGTGCCAATTACATTTGAATTCCTGCCATACGCACGTGCAATATGCAAGTCTCGTGCTCGAGCTGAATCCAAAACAGAAGCAGCATCACCAAGTATCAAAAATAGGCAAATCATAATATTTGGAAAATTCTACCGCCATGCGTCGCCTCTTGTTATGATCTCTGATTCTATTCGTGCGTAAATGCATGCGCAATATTTCTCCCTTTTTATTATGACGTGACTTATATGAGAACACAAGTCCCTTGGGAACCAGGTTTTACTGTAAGAATCCAGAGCGGCGCTCCCGTAGCTCAATTCAAGCGAACGCCCCAACGCCCTTCAATTGAAATGCGAGCGTTTCAAGACTATTTAACATATTTAACAGAAGAAAAAAAAAACTATTTTAATTATTTCGTAGCTGCGTGAAACAGTTTTCCAAAGCAATGCGCCACCATAGTTGATCTCCCTCTTTCAAAAACAGCCGCTATGTTAGCTGGGTGCAAATGGCTACAGGCCATGATAAAAAGAAGAGTGAAACAGGCCGAGACCGAAACGAAGGAAAGAGAAAAAGAGAGGTTAATATAATACCGTTCATGTTTTGGCCCACTCACCCAGCTTTTACTTCTCACCCAATCGCTCTCTTTTCAACTTTTTCCAGCTTCAGGGTCAGCAGCTTTACTGTCTTGAAAACTGGAAAGGGATATTCGTCTCGCATGGCCAATCTCGTTTTTTTTTCTTCTCCTCTACACATTCGCTACTCCTTATCGTGGCTTTAATTTTAAGGGGTTTTTGGGGAAGCTTGAACGCCCTTGACCAACACTAATAACATCTCAGCTACAAATCTAAAAATACTCATAAACTCCGAATAAAAAAAATCCGCCACATTTTTTGCCAAGTAAACGAATTTTAGAAGAGAATTTCAGATTTCGAATGTAAAGAGTGGGAGCGCCGTTATATTCCTGACACCATGACGTCACGGTGCAATGACCTCTATGACGTCACCTGTTTACCGTTCTTGACGCCAGAGGGCCTTCCAAAAATTTGACTTATGTCATTCACGAACCTTTTTTGCGCATACTTTTTTCTGCGGAAAAACAATTTTTTTTTAGTAAAAAACCTTGTACAGGCCAACCCTTCAAATTCGATTAAAAAAGTGCATCATTCCTCCCACTTATGAAATCTTTCTAAATAATTCGCGCATTACTCAATGGGCGCAAAGCAGTATAGTAATCTTTGTTCAGGAATAACCCTTGGCTCTTAGTAAGCCAACACTGGTTAAACAAGTGACATTTCCAGAAATCGTAATATTTCAATCTGGACTAAAAGCTGTAATTCAATCCCCATACCCCAGCCCTTGGATTTATTCTTGGAATATCTATGACGTCATTAGAATGACGTTTCATCATTAGAATATTAGATCTTGTTTGCTTTTACAGGTAATCTGATTTATAAAAATTAATTAATAAATCATTATTCGTATTTCCCACTATTTATTACCCTGTTCAAAAAGTTATTAATGAACTTCAGAGAATACAAAATGGACCAATCATAATCTAATACTCCCCCTTCCAAAAGTAAAGCGCCATCTGTGAGAAACAACTTTCAACTATCGCTTAGCCCATACCTTGCTATGCCCATACTATATATAATGGCGGTCCATTTTATTTACCATAGACGCCACCAATGATGACCGGCAAATGACCCATACTAAAATGCTTGACATTTTTTCATTTACCAAATGGTGCATTATGGGAGTAATTTCTAAGAAGAATAAAGCTGAATGGCTCTTTTTCAGTTCACTCTTACGTTGAACGGTGCATAACACTAAGCCACATTTTACTGCCAATTTCAAATGAGCAGTAGTTCACATTCGGCTCGAAAAAAATCGACGAAAATAAGTCAGAAAAGGCAATATGGCATTTAAAAGTTTTTGATAAAATGCCAAAGTCAACAAACCGAGTTTTTTCACCTAGGAAAATATGGTTTATTAACATTTCTGCAAGGTTAAGGTCAAGCAGAAAGCGCCTCCGATGGCCATTCCCGGCACTTCAAAATGCGATCTTTTGCAACCGACATTACAGTAGTTTTACGACCGCAACAACGCATTTTGTATTTTTGTCTTTTAAAAATTTTGTTCATGCAAGTCCCGGCATGCAATAAACCAACTTTTATTATAACTATAAAATCCACCGAATCGCCAAAGGTCCATTCACCACAAAAGCATAAAAATTAAATGCATTTTTCTCAAATTTAAAACTTTCTCATGACCAAATTTTCACTGACTTAACAAAGTCAGTATGAGTCCAAAGATGGCGGCACAATATGGCACTTTTGGCGAGGATAATGACCCTTTTACCTTTTATTTATCGTTTAAAAAAAAGGGCAATACAATTTTTCCCCCAAAAAGCCGACTGTTTGAAAAGCCAATCAGGGTTTTGAGCTTTTTTTAAAGTCTGAGATTTATTTATTTCCCCCCACCGACTATTTGCCAATCCCCTATTTATATCTGTACGGTTCCCTGTAATCACAATCAATATTGATTTGGAATTTACTCTCTCGGCCTCCCATATACCCACATATCATAAAAGGTTATTTTTAACATTTGATTCGCGCATGCGCAGCAACATCTGATATTTTGCAGTGTTAAAAGTAAATTAAATTATTGCCAATCACTATTTTTAAATAGTTTAACGTAAAAAGTGTACTAATCCAAGTTATACCCCATTCACACTGAGCTGTTATCAGGGTTAGAATTGAATTCAGGCACACAGCATTCATTTGCACACATCACCACTTGCATTACCCAGGATACCACAGACCCACAATGCATCAGTCAATCATGATCAGCCTATTAATTACATTTCCAAAACTTGTGTAACAGCAAATCCCGATTGAAATTCATCATCATCATCATGATTTGTTCAAAACACATGAAAAATTATAGGCCTAATCACGATTTAAATTATGTAGACTTAACAATCCTAGAGAGAAAAGTTGTCAATGAAAACTAGTGAAAATTGTGAAAAATCATACAATTCAGTTCCACAACATGCACAATACCCTGTTCACTGAAAGAATGAACTCCAGAATTCAAATGGACCATGGAGTCAAATGCCACTCAGAAATTTAGCAGGAAAGAAAGTTTCAGTCTAACAGAATGTAAAATAATTCAACTAATGCAGGTTCAACAAAAGAGTGAACTGCGGGCTAATGCATCCATCCCAAATCACTCTTTCGTTGAACAAGTTGCAGACCTACTGCATAGAAAGCACATACGAAACGCATCCGTTTACCGATATTGTTGTTGTTTACAGATTAAAATATAAACAACAACATTCATCACAGCGTAGATATCAAACTTTTCAGGAAAAACAAAAGCGAAATCATATTTCAATTACATAGGCCTATATAGTTTAAATTGAGTTTTCGCAATTGAAAAATATATTAAAAAAATGAAAATTGTACTCAGAAGAGCAATCAGATTTCAGTTTTCATATTAGAATACCGAAACTAAGGTTCCTAGTGGATTCAAATAATATGTATGCAAATTTCTCCAAAGCCCTAAAATGTTCAGTGTAATTCCTTACTTGCCATCGTAAGCATGAATTTGCCCCATAATAATTATTCAGGCATAATCTCAAATAATCAGCTCAAATATTGAATTACGAATTTCCAGAAACTGGGATTGGCTCAGCGCATTTCATTAAATCAAAACTAAATCCTATCCTGAAACTAATCATTCACAGAAACATGCACAAACCAGCTTATCAGAAAAGGTGGTTTTTTTTCAGTTAAGAAATAATCGGAATGAATCAGTATTTACCTTAAAAAAGATGAACACGCCCACCAGCATTGTGTCTTAATTGACATGCAGGAATTCTCCCACTTTCAAACGTAAAGCGCCATCTGTAATGAAAAGATTTCAACTACAGTCTAGCCCGTACTAAAATGGCGGCCCATGCTATTTGCCATAGACATGGTGACTACAAATGTTTGTAAATAAAATTCTCTGAGTTTTCCAGGGTCATTTTCACATTTTTCCAGGTTCAAAAACATTTATTTTGGATGGTTTAACAATGAAAAACATGAAATGCACAAATGTTAAAGCAAATCATTTGATTTCCATTGAAGAGCCAAGATATCATTTTTTATTTATGCAGCAGCCAATTATTCTAAATCATTTTTTTTTGTGCTGATTTTCAGGATAATGTTTAAAAAAAAATAAAAAAGATGATAATTGAAAAATTCCAGGTTTCAATTCAAAATTCCCTGAGTTTTCCAGGTTAGTAGTCACCATGATTACACTGTACCATGATAGATTCATGGCGCCACCTGTGATGAATACTAAAATAACCAAAAAAATAATTCTTTTGGTTCAGCTATTTCCCTGACTTTTCACTAGTTTTTGCTAAATCCCCAGACTGTGTTTTGAAAATTACTGCAAAAAAAATGACAGAAAAATGGCGCCGCAGGCGAATTTTTTGTTAAAAAAAACCTCAAAAATGGGCTAAAAATCACATATTTTCCCCTTTTATTTAGATTTTCCAGACACAGATTGAATTTCCATGACATTTCCCTGACATTTCCAGGCCATACTGATTTCCATGACATTTCCAGGTTTTCCAGATGGCCAGACACCCTGCCAAAAACACCCATTTATCACAAATCAATAAGTACATCATTTACAACAGCATAAGATCATTGTTGTCTAATTTTAATTGAGTCATATCCAAAAAGTAAACACAATAAATTTTAATCCCTCTCGTAAATCATTCTGGACAATATTATTGCATAAAATTACTCAACCCGCTGTTATTGGGAATTTCCACAAAATAATTTTTCACCAACAAGGGTTCATTCACTACCAAAAAAACCAAACAGCCTTGGGATTGTTTAGCACCTGATATATTAGCCTGTAAATTTAATACTTACCTGAGTAAGTAGGCCTATATCAGGTTTATAATTTCCCACGTGGCCCCCACATTCAATTGCAATAGGATCTATTTTCATCCACATTTGCCCCAAAAAAGTGTCATAAAAAACTGACCTACCACATACAGTTTGGGTCAATAATTGTCTGAAATGACCTTTCCAGGTCATTGCATATCGATGGCTTAATTCAGAAGTAGCGAATAAGCCAAAAGTTGCTTTCGAGATAATAGCGTTTTTATGGGGAAAATGATATATTTGGAAATAACCAATGTTAAAAGGCTCAAATTTAGTGAACAGATGAAAAAAATATATATATTTTATATAGGAAATGTGCAAATTTTTGTTAAAATTTAATTAAATTAGTAAATTAATCAAGTCTGAGAAGTAAAAGGCTTAAAAATGTACATTCGCTAGTTTGACTTTTGATTAAGTCTGCGGGAAAGCGAAATAAATAAAGTGTAAAGTAGCGAATGTGTACATCCAGTAGTTTGCCAATTGAATAAGTGAATACAAAAAAAAATTGCGAATATTGTCACATTCACTACTTATTTTGTTATAAAAAGCCAGGTCACGATCAATTTTTAAAAGGTAAACTAACGAATGTCACCATCCACCACGTGTAACTTTCAGGGATGATACCTTGTTGGATATTCGCTACTCTTCACTTCTGTAACTTTAATAATTATTTGTTAAATTAATTTGTGTAAGTTTAGATGAATAAGGGACACTTCCAGGATCACTTTTTCTCATTGGTTCATTCGCTACTTCTGAACTAAGTCATCGATATGGAGGTAGGTCGAATCTGAAGCATGATAAAAGACAATCTTTTATGAGCTGTCCTTAGGGATTGCAACATAAAGATACGCATACCATCATAGGTCATTGCATTTGGGATGAAAAATTACTCATACTAGTCCCACGAGACATGCCAAGATTTCAATTAATTTAGGCTAGTCAAGTGGGTAATTTCGGATGTGCATGGTTGGGTCATTCCTAGTCAAAAAAAAAAAAAAATAAAAACCTTGAATTCAGGACAAGTAGGCTGGCTATTTTACTGGGAAATGGGATGATTTGCGCGATTTGCTATTGTAAATCCTTAAATTCTGGCCTCCACCCATGACCCCATCGATCAAAAGAGTGACCACTGCAGCTGTGACTTGTCCGATGCATTTTTGTCATTCATGCATTCCAATGGCAGATCCTTTCTGAAAATTCTTGGTCAATGAGAAACCTTGGATCACAGTAAGACGCTTCCATTTTGAGTATATAAATTAATTATCAGTCACTATGATGTCAGGGTAGGTTCCGACCGAGTTATTGATTGACAAAGGTCATCGCTGACCAAGCAGTATTGATGAAATGTGCAATTATCTTGTATAACTCAAAAGAGTAACTCCTGACCAAGCACACTAAATCACAAAACTTGTATATAGTAAACTCTTACAACTTGTTACAAAAGGAGAGGAGAAGAAAATGTTATATAACTTGTTGTCATTTAATAATTTTATGGTATATCATCCATATTGTATCATTCCGTAACAAGTTATGTAACAACTTGTAGTACAAAATTGGTTTGTACTACAAGTATAACGATGTTTTGTGATATAGCAAAGTTACATAATTTGTTGCAAAATTTAAAAAAAAGTTATATAACATGATGTCATTTAACATTTTTCTTGGTATACCATCCAATGGCACGTTATATAACAAGTTGTACAACAAACTAACCAATTTTGTACTATAACGATGTTTTGTGATACATAGCAAAGTTATATAAGCCTAACATGATGTTATTTAACAATTTTTATGGTATGCTCATCTACTTTGTATCATCCGTTGACACGTCATATAACAAGTTGTACAACAAACTAACCAATTCTGTACTATAACGATATTTTGTGATATAGCAAAGTTATGTAATTTTTTACAAAAAGAAGAAAAGTTTTATATAACATGATGTCATGTAACAATTTTCTTGGTATACCATCCAATGGCACGTTATATAACAAGTTGTACAACATACTAACCAATTTTGTACTAGACCTATAACAATGTTTTGTGATATAGCAAAGTTATGTAATTTGTCACAAAAAGAAGAAAAAAGTTATATAACATGATGTCATTTAACATTTTTCTTGGTATGGCACGTTATATAACAAGTTGTACAACAAACTAACCAATTCTGTACTATAACAAAGTTATATAAGCCTAGCATGATGTTATTTAACAAATGTTATGGTTAGTATCTACTTTGTATCATCCGTTGACACGTCATATAACAAGTTGTACAACAAACTTACAGCCAATTTCATTAAAGATATGTTTTCATACAGTGTGGACAGTATGTGTTAAAAGGCATTTACGAAAACTAAATCAAACTGACCAAAATATAGCATATAAACAGCGCCCTCTTCATGCATAAAGCATGTATTCAACAAAAGAGTGAAATGGTAGAAGTAAGTACAACGTAACGTCGATAGGTTGCTTTCTAGTGCACTCTTTTGCTGAACAATTCTGATTGAGATGAAAAAAAAAACAAGTCAAACACATTTCATTCTTTCGTATAAAACATCAGCTTCTTTTTATATCAACTAACCTTAAATACAAGTTAGTACAAATAGGTACAATATATGCATAGTTTCAAGATTTACAAGTGTTCAATTTACAAAGTACAAAACCGCAGTTTTAAAACAAAAAAAAAAAGGTGCTCCATTCGAATAACACAAAAGTTATACCCAAAAAAACAAAAAAATCAAAAAGAGGAAACAAAAATAGTATTGCCTAGGTGTATACTTTTTTTTGTTCGGATATAAATTATTAATAATAATAATATTATGGTACCTGAATATTATAACGTAATGATAGGTAAAAAAATACGATCATACGCACGAGTGCTAATTTTAACACTAGGACCAACAAAGCAGTAGTGACTTAGAAGAAATTAAAAAACAATTTTCGAGGAAGACAAAAAAAAAGGTACAAATTAGGGAAAAAGTAATAAATAATATACAAATAGGTGTGTTGTTGTAGTGGTTGCCATTTTGAACACGGAGGTGATCATAATTTAAGCAAAGAAGAAAAAAAAAAATTAATAATTTACTGTGTTGCTATGGGAAAATGCTTTGGATAATTGAGATAAAGGTGTTGATTCACTATTGCGAGTGTTGGGATGTATGTTTTTCTAATAAAAATGACTATTTTTTTTAAAAAAACGGCTGTTTTTTCTTACGAGGTAGAAAATAAAAATGAAGAAAACGAGAAGAAAAAAATAGGGGCCTACACACAATGTAGAATGGAATCAAATATTTCACAGAAATTTGATTAAAAACAGATTCGATTTACGGTAATAAAATGAATCACTGGCAAAGATTTTCAAATTATGCGGAACATCAACAAGAATCCACTGTACACCCTCATTCAACGAAAGAGTGAACTGAACTAATCTGTACAAAATAGTCAAATTTGAACTATAGGCCTACTCAAAATCGCACTCAGATAGGCCCCAAAGCGCCATCCGGTAACAACAAAAAGCAAAACTAATTCGTTATGGGGAAAATGGGATCGTCACCATGACAACGAAGAACTCGTGCTGGGAGTGTCCAGTTTCCCCACAGCATTTTGTTTAGCTTTGTCGTTCCCAGATGGCGCTTTGGGGCCTATTTTGATGGTATCTTTTGAGTAGGCCTATACTCTCTTCAGCATCCCCTTTAAGTTAAAAGATTGATTGGTTACTATCCAGTTCATAGTTTCCTCAAACAGGGTACAGTCACTCTTGTTGTTATTATTATTGGCAAATAAGTGAGAAACGACACGCCATTTTCCACCATAATAATTCTACTAGCAATTTCAAGTCAATTCAAGACAATCTGTCCAAAAAAAAAATTTCTTTTCTATGGAAAATTTTCAACTAAAATAAATGCTGGACGGACTGGATTATTTAATTATTTTTAGAAATTTTGTAAATTATAAGACACACGAAGTAGGCCCAACAGGCTATACTGCGATGCCTGAACAAGTTGAAACTGCTTGATTCAAATCAAATCACCAACATTTGGTTAGGCTTTTTCTCAATAGATGTCGCTTCCCTCCCTTATCCATCCTCGTATGAACCAAAGTCTAATTTTACCATCAATAAAACTAATCGAGCGGGGTCAAAGAGGGTGTGGAACTTCATAAATCTGCCCGGATGTTATTATTTGATTCCACCAGTAAAAAATCCAAACCGAAAACAAGTCAACTTCAGATGTTAACCGCCGTCACATGCAGTTGTTTATGGGGGGAGAGGGTCTTCCATACATTCTGAGTCTCCAATTTCAACTAAACTCACTCAAAAACTCTTGGAAAAACTGAATTTGTGAACCAAAAATAATTATAGATCTACCAGTTCACAAACTAGCCCTACCAACTGAGCATGGGCAATAAAATTTTGGTAGTGCAAATCCTGGACTGACCCATCCTTCATAAAATAAAAAAAACACTTGGGATTGGACAAAAATTTAAGTAACTCTAATACTTCCATTTACAATAATACTTTGAATTATTATTATTTTATATATAAAAAACGCCACTAAAGGGGAGCATAAAATAGCTCAAACATCCTCACCTACTTAAAAATAGATACAATTTACACTTTTTTTTTTAAACCATACAGGCCTATTTGATTTACATTGAAAAGAGAACTAAAAATCGTCTTTGATAATGTCTTTAAAAAAAAAGGCCGACTTTTGAACCAAACTTTGGGGGAGTTTATTGACAATTACTCCGGTGCATAGTTGATAATATAGGCCTACAGATTTAGGCATCATCGTTAAAAATTTGTGACTTTTTATGGGGTTTTTTTGTATTTAATATTTTTTTCCTTTTAGATTTTTAAATTAAATCATGAGAGAAAAAAAAATCCCAGAAAAATATAAAATGGCGGAGTGATATTTATAATACAAATATATATATAAAAAAAACGGAATGAGTCATTTAGCCTTCGTTTTTAACAGCTACTAGAAAAAGTAGTGCTTGTAGGCGATATGTACAAAATGTGGCAATTAGGAAAAACGTGGGGGGGAAAAAATATTTACATAAAGATTCAAGGCAAAAATTTGAAGAAATACGTGAGGCAATACGTTTTTGCTTTTAATTTTGTCGTGGAGCTAGCACCATACCCAACGTTGTCATTTGCGCTCGTGAGTTTTTACAAACTACAAACAGGGCTTGTTATTTGTCATGGGAATTCTCAAGAATCCCCGAAGATTCAGTGCCAATAGTCCAGGATCAAAATTTTAAAATTAGGTCAGACCCATAACTGTAAAAATAAACCTCAGATCAATTTAGATCAGAAAATGATTACTAGTACCACAACAACACGGTTCATATTTACTGTTCTAGAAATAAACCAATCATAGATTGGATTACTAAGACGTTAAAGGAACCAATCAAGTTATTTCTGATTGGTCCATTGGAGAATTCTCTAGTTCACCCTTTACTTGAACAGGTTATCGCATGACAACTGATCCAAATGAATCTGACTTGATCATATTTCGTAAATGAGATGGGGCGATCGATTGTCATAGGCAAAACCTTCCCAAAAAGAATAATTTTGTACTGCTTAATTTTAAATCCAAATTTCAAAATCTGTACTTGTAGTATGCAAAAATCACCACAGATGGCAGCACATTTCCGAACTTGAAAATAACTATTTCACTTCAAAACGAATATTTTTGAACAGATCTTAAAAATCAATTTCCTAAGAATAATTCGACTAAAACTAGTAACACACGAGAAAAATCGTCAAAGATGGCAGTTCATTTCCAAACATTTCAAACTTGATTTCAATATGAAAAGTCGATACAATTTTATGACTACAAGCTACGGTGCATTTTATATTTGCATACAAGTGTCAGAACTTGACAGGATGAGAGATACCTGTATGAGGAATGTCTTGGCAGCTTATTTCTCCAAGAGACCTCCCAGACAAACCCAGAGACATTCTTCATAGAAATTTAACATCTTTCTAAAACAGTCAATACAAGCCCCAAAATGACCCATACATTTATTTAAGCCACGCGTTATCCCTTTCGTCAAGTTGCAAATTAAGCCTCCATTTCTACGATTTCTGGAATGTATTCATAAGACTTCCATTGATTCCGTTCCATTCGCCTGCCTTCTTTTTCTTCTTAGGAACAATTTCCCCACCACGAGGCTAGCACGTGCACATTCCGTAGCCACTCGCTCGATTCTGCGCGTGCTAGCCTCGCGCTCAAACTGGTTCCAACGCAAAAAAACACGGTACAGGCATTCGAATTGGAACGGATCTCAATAGCATTGCCTTCGTTTTCGTTAAGATCAAGTTTAAAACTTCGCACATTTTAACGCAAAAACGATCTCATTAGTAGCCTTAAACGCATTTCTCCAAAACTTTACAATGTACAAATAAGCAGCCACACACGAAAAGCAATCAAAACGCCAGATCTGACCCATCTTCATCATCAGAGAGAGAAGAGAAGAAAAAAAAAAGCCCGCCAAAAAATCCATAAGGGATAAGGGGGCGTGGGAAAATAAACCAAAAACGCAACTTACTGCTTTTTTTAAGGTTATTCCAAATATTTTTAGTAGCAGAAAACATACGGGCGTGAGGGTGATGTTGGTAAATGGGGGGGAAGACAAGGTGCTAGGGAGGTAGTGCATTTTTATATGTATTTATAAAGCTATTTACACACTGAAGAATAAACACTTTTTATACTGGGAATTAATGCTCGAGGGGAAGGAGAAGGGAGATCGGGAAAAACCGTTCCCTCAGGTTCAATGTTAGGTCCCAAATATCATACTAATAATCCCGCTCGGATCTCAGCAGTTGATGAGCGATGCGAAGCTGGTATCCAGCCACTCGTTGCCGATGCCGATATCCGAGATCATATCGGACACTTCGGGCGTGGAATAGTCGGGAAATTCGAAATGGGACCCCGAACTGGAGCTGGCCGTTTCAATGGTATCCAGATCGTTAATGGTATCCAAGTCCATCTTCCAATCCTCGGGCATCTGCAGCAGATCCGTGAGCGAATCCAGGTCGGTCAGGCTGGACGGATCGGCCTGCGTCTGACCAGCCGCGCTCCCGGCGGCCGCGACGGGGGCCTGCGTCAGTCCCGGTTCGGTCTTGATGGTGATCCCCCCGTAGACGGACGACGTCGTCGACGACTCGGAGGACGACGACGACGACGTGGAGGAGGAGGACGACGATCCCGAATGATAATGGTGCCGGACGATGGGTTTCGTCTCGTAATTATCTTCGTAGAAGCTGGCGCTCTCGGGCGACGCCGGCTCCTCGACCGACGGACTGGACGGCACTTTGGCGGCGGCGGGCGGCGCCTTGTTCAACCGCATGGAGTCTCGGAACTTTCGGTCGATGGTCAGTTTCAGTTTGAGCCGATTGTTCGACTGGGGGCTAGCCAGCTGGGCAATGGACGAATATCCGCTCACTTTCACCGTCGCCGCCTTCTTCTCGGCCGACTTGTGTCTCGCTCCCGACCGATGGTGGCCGTGATGTCCCGCCGATCCCGAGCTGACTTTCGCCGGCACCTTGACCTTCTTCCTCGGCCTGTACTTGTAGTCCGGATACTCCTGCATGTGCAGGATCCTCAGCCGTTCGGCCTCGTCGATGTACGGCTGTCGCTCGTCGTCCGACAGCATCTTCCAGCGCTTGCCCAACCGCTTGCTGATCTCGGCGTTGTGCATATCGGGCTGTTGTTCGCAGATCTTCCTCCTCTCGATCTGACTCCACACCATGAAAGCATTCATGGGCCTTTTGATATGGTTCGGATTGGTCTTTTTGCAATTGGTCGCGTCGCTGTACGGCGTCGACGAGTTGCTGTCCACCTGCAGCGAGCCGAAAACGGACTGCGACGCCTCGGCCATGAGCAGTTCGGAACGCATGGAATTCGTAGTCGTAAACTGCGGTACCATCACATGGGAACCCAAAAAACAACCGCGAAACTGTTACTCCACAATTTTTCGGCACACAACAAGTTAGGGTTTTCAGAAAAAAACGCACAAAATTCACGCACTTGTACGGTGGGTGTTTACGCCTCGTTGCTACTTTTTTTGGCGGGATTTTACACGGTAGAAAACCGCGCTGTCACTGCGCGTTCGAGAACAACATGTCACCAGTTACGAGTCCCGCCGTTGACTGAGTAATGGCTGCCGAGCGCCACTCAATAAGTGAAGCCGCCGACCGTGACGTCACCGCCAATCACAGGCCGGGATTGGCTCGGCTCCGCCCAGCCATGCGGGGTGATTGACAGGAGAAAAACAGCAGATGGCCGAAACCAAGAGACACAGGGGGGCCCCACTGAGCACATGGTGAATAATTTTCCAATTTTCGCTTTTAGAATTTTTCTTCGCCATGTTTTTTTTTTCTCCCAACTTTCCAGGACGATAATACATTCTTGAATCACAAATGTCTGACTTGGAATAGTCATGGAAATTGATTCTCATTTTCACAGTTTACTGATTCAACGCCAAAATGTACTTTCTACTTGTGAAAAACTTATAAAAACAAAGTCTCTGGACTGGGTGTGAAATACATTTCGTTCATTAAATGGAAAAACTTTGGAAAAGTCATGGAAATTCATTCAGGCTTTTAATGTTTTCAGCATATATGCTGTTTTGGTAATATTTCTGTCACACAACTCCTATTTTAACGTTTTTCCAGCTTTCACAAGGCTGACGAAAGCATTATTCTTCACTCGTGGACAAGATATTAGTCATGGAAATTAGTATTTTGAAATTAGTTCATTATTCTTCACTTGTGAATAAGACATTTAAGTCCTTGAAAAGTCATGGAAATTACTTGCAATTTTTTTCAGCCTATACAATAAATACCATGCTTGCTGGTTTTGTATTTTTAGTATCATTTCCACGCTAAATTTTTATCATGGTACGTTTCAATCACCTTGATGCCGCTGTCTAACCACGATTGACTGACCATGATGTAAGGGTTATTGCTGACCAATTGTGCACTGATTGAGTATAACATAGGCCCTATGACATAATTAAAATGATTCAAGTGTTTCATTTTGCCAAATTCACATGAGGTAAGGGGGGGGGGGGGGGTAGTAAAACCTCACGCTAAATCACCACGGGGGGGGGGGGGGAGAACCCTATAATAGGGTACCAAAATTCGTAAATATTGTCTCACGTGATCAATGGCTGGTCTACCAACACGTGACATGCACTATACCATATTCGTCAAAAGAGTAAACTCTTCCTTCCGACAGTTCAATTTGATTTCCCCAGTTCACACTCATATTGAACAGGTACCCAAAATAAAAACTCAATCCACAGACCAATAATTCAGGGTACCATTATCCCCACTGATAAAATCCAGCCTCCAAACCTCGCACTTTTCTCAACTGACACACTGACACATAGGCCTGCTTCACACATAGCATCTCTCTCGAATAAACGGGTTAAAAAAAAATTCCCCTTTCCATTTTGTTTTGACTGTTTTTTTTTTCTTCAAAATAACGAAAATAAAAGGGGGAAGGGATGAAAAATAATCAACCTCCATTTATTTTCAACGTTATAAAAATTCATTTGAAATGGGTTAAAAGTGTGTGAGCACCAAAAACCATTTTCAAATAATTACTCATCTTTCAAGGTTACCAGTACAATGCGTGCATCAACTAAAAAAGAAATAGAGGTTAACGCCACTTTAATCACCCGCATCGGGACGAGAAACGCGCCGCTAGATGGCGCCACACCATCGCCCGTTCCAAAGTGCATCGATACTCTTTAGCAAAAACAGCCACAAAACTCCAAAAAATTCCCAGTATTATTTGAATAATTACTTTTCGTGTCAAAATTGAAATAAAATTGGGTACCAGAGAGAGAGAGAGAGAGAGAGTGATATGATGTTGGGTCCTATGTCTCATCTAATATTGCCTCATTAATTAGATAACAATTAGCTCAGGTTGGGCGGCTTCCAATTACTGATAGTTGAGAGCAGGGAGGAGGAGGAGGAGGAGGGGATACCTGGGAGATATGGATGGGCGCCAAAACATACTGTAAACATCCAATCGCAATTCTCAGAAAAACGACCGCAATAAGAGTTCACGGCCGAAAATGGTTTTTGTACATGTTAGGAGGAGCGCCATTAAGATCAGATAAAAATCGTAGGAGAAATAATTTAATAAACCAGAAAGTATATATATCAGCGCAGGCAGAAATTATAATTCATCAGGTGCATTTTGCTGATGTAAACCCTTTTGCACACGAAAAATAAAAATATCACTGAAAATTTTGGTAATTCTGTCCCCATTACCATTGCTTTCAGTAACTCTACGAGAATCTAAGTAAATATTCATAAAATATTCTTCAAAATTATCCAAAACATTTAAGATCAGTTATCTATTCACAGTTCACACTATTGCTTGGATCATACCTCATAGGCCTACTCAAATACTGTCCTACATAGGAAATATAGAGCAATTGAAGAGCCGAGATCAAAACCCACATGAGTCCAGTGCCCTATCCTGAATTTCAATCCAGAATCCAATAAAACAAATATTTTCATGGAACAAAAAAATGGCTCCGTGGAACATTCCCAATCCAGAAGATCCTATATCCACTCCCATGAAAGAGTCTGGGTTTGGGATTTTACGATGGAACCAAATGTCTAGGTTTCTGGATTTTGAGATTGAGGATTTTAGATTCTAGAGTCTTGATGAAATGGGGCCCAGATTTCCTGTTTTGAGAAAAATGCGTTTAGAGTTTCAGCTTTATTGCATTAAAATTAGTTATTTTATAATGCAGAGTTTAATTATTTAACATCTACATGCACTTTCACTGACTTTGGGATGCATCTTCACATTTAGGTTCCCTCAAATGGATTCTACTTGTTTTGTATATAGCCTAGTCCACTTTAACCTCATACCCAAAGTTGAGTAGGTATACATAAAACCCAGAATTTTGCGCATAGCGATTCTGGCATTTTAATTTTCACTCTTCAGTGATCAAAATGAGCAACGTTTTCCCCAACTTTTCATTGATTTAGTGCATAGAACAACATTTTAGTTACAATTTTATGTATGATACGTGTATTTCTCTTTTTCAGCTAAAAATAGACTCATGTGGTTTTTGATCTCAGCTTTTCAAATATAGGACAGCAGCCTATTTGTGATTCATGCTGGATTTACTAATCGTTCACCTCAGATTAATTTAAGATTCTCTAGATTGGGCAAAAGGATTGCATTTGTTTATAGATGCAGTCATTATTATACACAGTATTTGAGAGGATCTCTCTTACACTATATACACACTCTACATTACTTTGGAATTCCAGAGATTCGTCTCGAGATTTCCAAGATTCACTTGGGATTCACCAAGAACCTTTGGCTACAAGTACAGGTCAGTCAGAACCTATCTTTGTACAACCATGCACTGACTGACTAAGCAAAGACTATATATGCATCACATTCACACACACCCCTTTACCATTAATTTGTGATTCTCGGGATTTGTTTTGGGATTTCTTGCTAGATTCACTTTGTGTTTACTAATCAGAACCTATCTCGATACAGAACATATACTGACAGCATCTTTCCAATGCATTTTTGACAAGTTTAGTAATATTTCTGTTGGTAAAATTCCATGCTATACTAAGAAAGATTGTGTTTGAAAAAATGCAATACCTTGAGCAAGCAAGTAGTATACACTACATAGATACTATATCATCAAGTATCATTATTTGTTGAAGATTTCCCAAGTTTTTCCCAGTTTAAAAATAATTTTATTTTGAAAGTAAATTTCGCAGTTTCTTACGCAACGCTCAGGCAACTCAAATAAGAAGGTGGTTGAGAATTAGATTACAGTAGCATGTGCCAAATATAGAGCACCAGAAATATCAAAAAGTGAATATTACGAAAGTTCAGGAATTGAGTTGGGGGGTTTTATTTTTTTGGTACGTTGCCTCATTGATGTTATTTAGGGAGAATAAACAGAAAGTCACACACAGGACTACAATCATGTAACCATTCTAAAAAAAAAAAACATGTTCCAAGAAGGGGGGGCTAAACGCACGCGCATATTCCAACAGACCAGATGCAATTAGCAGTGCACTGGGACCCATTTTAAAAATAAACTTCTGTGAGGAGAATAACCCTTTAAAGTGAATGTTATATATTATAGCCACAAATGGGCAGCCATACCTTCAACCATGCAATTGGCTCCACCTAAAGTCCAACTCAGCATAACTTGGGTATACAACACAGCCATGGCAATTATTGTCATGATAAGCAAAGGCAGATACAATGGGGCAATTGCCCCTCCCCTCCTACCCTTTAGCAAATTCCTGTATCCACCCTAGGCGCTATTGGTGGCAAAGGCATAATCAAGGGCAGAAGACAAGAGATTCACCTGAAGAAACATTGAGATTCACCCTCCGAATCCACTATTCCCCCATCTTTTAAGCAGTTTCCCCCACCATTTTAGGCCTACCAAGTTAGTATTTTAGCGCTACCAATTTCAACCTGACAAAGTTACGTCCCTATCAAAAAAAAAGCAGCTTTTTCCATTTACCAACAAAACACGCGCAAATAAAGGCTAGGTTTGCTTACCTTTCCTGTCCAGGTGCAAATCCGCCCCTGCAATCATTCCTGCCAATATGGACCAATGGGCGTCAAGGTGTCCTTCTGGAACCACTTTTTTTCGCCCGATAAATCACTTTATTCACTGATACGGCAATTCCCCTGGAAAGAAAAAAGATAAAAAATGAAATGTAATTAATTACATCCACATAATATAAATAAAAATAAAAAATCTGTTTTAAACCAAATTTTCACAACGAAATAAAACGAAAAATGGTCAGGAGGAAGTTGGCGAAACTTAATCCAACTTTTGGCAAACACAAAACCTGGGGAAAAAGGTACAATAAACTATAATGGAGTTCATAGGAACCATCAGGGCGCTTGCCAAAACGACGAAGCCCGCGTTCGACAAGAGAGCGCTCCCGGTGCGCCCCGTGCTATATCAACGGCGCACGAGGGAGCGTAAACGGAGCGCTCCAACTGGCAATAAGGAAAGATTTGCATGGGGAGGGATTCAAAATGGTAAGAGCTTCTGAGAGTGAAAAAGTGATTCAGAAGTGGTATTTAGGGGGGCGAAAAGGCATTTTGTTTTTCCAGACAACAAGAACAACAAATTTCGCATAAATAATATTATTGAATGTAATCTTGTGTCTATTTTTCCCAGCTTCGCGTGACAATTCCCAGCAGATACCACGCACATGGGAGGGGAATGCTTTCACATTTTTCGCCATAAACAGCTGTGTTATGGCCATGGATGAGGTCAAGTTCAGTGGCAAAATTAACCAGGGTCGAAAACTGACAACATTGATGTAACAGTGCCGCCATTTTGTTTTTTTTAATGTAAAACCACTGATCTCTATATAAACTGGATAGAGGTATTCTGAGGGAACAACAATGTTCAACAATGGCGGCTGCTCGCGCATGCTCAAAAAGGTTTTCGTAGGGGTAATATGGCGCCCACGCATG
>JAQIXP010000970.1:0-20991 GCA_034700285.1 Proteroiulus fuscus
GGCACAGAAATTAATATCTAGTAATTGTGTACTGTTTAAAAATAACTTGTTTCAAAGTGAGACTGTCCCTTTAAGTAAACTGCTTAAATGAAAATATATTTTCCGATTAATGGTTAATGTTTTCTTTTTGTCCCCTTCATGAGAGGGAAATGGGGGGGGGGAAATTAACGTGGACATGGTCAACGTTTTATATATACACTGCCCAAGCATTTTTGTGATTGAACTATACAAAACCATGAAAACTATTGTGTAAACAGTCCACTTTGAGAAACCAGGAAAACCTTTATCTACAAAAAAAATTTTGTCCGTTTTTGTGAATTTTAAGTGATAAATGGTGTTGAATTACCCATGCTATAACCTTTTTCAGGTGGAGGTGCTGATAATTCTAGCAATGAAATGGGTGCTCATGACGGCGGTTCAACGTCAACATCTCAAACATGAACAAAACATTTGATTTAAAGCTTTATTTATACTGAACATACAAAAGCAAGTGATCAAATATTTTTTTCAATTTCTTCAGCTGATTGTTGCTCGGCACTTCTAACTTTTGCATTTTCCTTAGGTAGAAGGTGTCCGAATGAGAGTGGTGGACTCAAATTCAGTCCATTCATATGTAAGGCCAGAAGCCACCTATAAACCTCTGGATTGTATCCTTCAAATTGGAGTATCCCCGAGTCTGTCTTGGTATTGCCATCCTTGCATATGTCAAATAATTGCATTTCTGGTCCAATCCATGCCATATTTCTTGTCGTTTCGCTCTCATCGAGGTTAACGGTGTTGAGTTGGTAAGCAACCATTGTAAACGATGGGCCAGTGCTAATGACGCATTGAACTGTGATTGGCTCAGGCAAATTCTTGACATTCTGCATTTGTATTTTAGAAATTAATTTCATTAGATTAGATATGTATTTAAATTTAAAAATATATTTTTCAATTAATCACATCATCGGTAGCATGAGCAATGCCAATGGCATATAGCAGGGGGTAATTCCATATCTCATAAAACTAACACCTCATTGTAAAATTGAATTTTTACTAATTTGTAACTGGCTCTTAAGGAGGTAATTCCAGCACATAATAGCATGTGTAAGAAAGGTCCAATAAAAGTCATCGATCTAGTTCTTCTCTAGACTGACGTAAAACTTACTTCATATAGACTTTTAGCTTTGGCTGCAGCATAAGCGTAACAAAAAATTACGGCTTTGCCTGAGAGGTGGGACCTGCTCCACCCATCCTTTGCATGTGCAAGGTATAGAGTGTGGATGTTGGGATGACTGCTCTCCCGGTCAATTGCTGTAAAGAATGTACTTAATTTCAAACAAAATTTACACAAACTGATCGTGTGCTTACACAAAATATGACCTAACTTACCGAAGAAATCAAAAGTGTCGTAAATGTTTCTTTGCAACAAGTCGATGGTGCATTTCACCGGATAAAGGTCTGGTAATTCCTTAGCATTCTCTTGAGCAACTTCTTGCCGAGATGCAAACGGTTGTAACGGATTCTTTGTGGTGACCATGTAACTGGCCTTCACGCTGAACTTTAGTAAATCTCCATCTGTTGTAAAAACAAATTTTTAAATCAATTCAAGAGTGAAATGACAACAAAACAGGCTGTAAAGTGATCCTATATTTTTGGGCTTGGCCAATTTTTCCATAATTTCTTACAACGGTACTAGATGTTTTTGCTAAAGTTTTCTAGCCAACTTGTAGGTTGGTAATAAAACCTTACAGAAACGTTACCAAAACACTTTATTTATAGTTTAATGCAGTGGCATATCAATATGAAATTTATGGAACTTCAAAATGTATACATGTAGACTTAGCAGTAATGCTTAAAGTTTCTATCTTTTAAAATGTTTTATCCCATATTTCCCCTATTATTTGAATGTCTCGGCCTAAAATTCCTAATACATTTGAAGCCATTGGCACTTTACAGCCTGCAAACATCAAATCTGGGGGTCTTGCCTTTCTCCGTCATAAGTATGCAATCCGGGTTGAGCATTACACGTCTGTGAAGAGCCCCTTCGTAAGTCCCAGTCTGGGACTCCATCAGCCGTATTAGATTCCGCAACAGCAGGCTCCTAAGTAAAGTTTTAATCGATATTAACCTATAGAAACTATGCTTATTGTAATATAGAATAGTACGCTACGTACACCTGTCTATTTGGGGGAGTGCCGTAAATCCTTGGCAAGTTAAGATGGGGTTTATCTTTGTCGTAAACCTTCTCAAGTTTTACTTGCCAACCATCATAAACGTGGGAGTTGAGAATGCATCTACGAAGAATATTACTATTATTTTTTAAAAAGTGCAAGTTTGGAAATTAATATGCTGATTTAGTACCACCTTTTTACTAATTCATCTTGATCGGGTTGGTCCGCTATGCCTACAAGATTTTCTATTTGTTTAGGAAGGATCTCCCGAATCACCGTTCTGGTCAGAACTTGAGCCTGATTTAAACCTGCAGATAATTATTATAAATAATAGACTTTAATTAATCCAGTTTTTAAATTTGGCAGCTAGCTTCTCCCATTTCCTATTGCAAGAATAATTAAGACCATTTTACCCTCGACAATTTCAGTATCTGTAGTATATTGGTGGCAAATTCTTTTTTTATACTTTGGATGAAAGGTATCCAATGGTGGGGGTTGCTTGTATGGCTCTGGAATTTCTATCCTAAAATTCATAACAAATAGGAATTGCGGCATCACTGTGTGAATTTATCATGTTAACCAAATTACAGTAATCAAATTTATGCCTTACAAGTCCAATTTTGGGATTGGATCAGCAATTATTTTAGCATCAGTAATTTTAACTCCTTTCTCCAGGAGCAATTTGGGAATGGGGTTTTCAACAATTCGACGATTGCCTTGCACTTTCCAATGATTTTTGAACCAACGGACATAGTTGTGCTTAAATAAAGGCGAATAAAGCCTCATATTGCAATAAATTTATGCTAAAGAACCAATTTATTCCTTATTAATTAGTATTAGTCCTTCAAAAACAGAGCCATCATCCTTTTTAGTTATCAATAGGGTCAATAGGTGGCGCTAGTGTAGGTTTTTGACAGTGACGTCACGTGTTAGAATGGCGGCAAAATCATGGGAATGCATTTTCTAGTGATAAATTTCTTCGTTTAATAGATAATTTAATCATGTTATTAATTGGGAAGAACTGTATGTACCAGCGTTTAATTTGATTAGTATTCGTACTGCTTCAATATGAACTCATATCGAGAAAAGCATGCTTGCATTTGGGCTGTGCCATTGTTTGACTACTAGAGCATGCTGTCTCTGTGCACGTGGGCACTAGTTTTAATGTTTTTGATATCATGAATACAAAAGTAATCAGGCATGTGTGCTGTTCAATGAAAATTCTGGAGTGTTTGACTACCAATATGCATATATGTCAAGAAAGATTAATGCACAGTGTGGCATCTTTACGTGTCTCCAGTTTCAAGCAAGGAACCTCAATAAATGGATTGAAAGTTACAGGTAATCTAGCAGTAGCAGCTTGCATTAAAGTATATTTTGGTTTGTTTGTTGATTCCCGTACCGAGCTACAATTAAGCCCTTCAAGGGGTCTTTCATGTCATTCATAGGATGAAAGGTGGTAGGTAACAGGTATATGATGTCAGGTAAAAATTCTCACGATCAGCTGTTATATACAGTCATTGCATGGTGTATGTGATATATCACTTGTGTAAATCCCCAAGCCAGCTCATTTGTAATACCCATTTTACATTACTAATATACATCACTGTAGGTCTAGACATGACCCAACTACAAACTCTGGTTTAATTAGGTAAAGTTCTAGCAGTTTTATGAAACAAGAGCTTAATTAAGCTTCAGTGTAACTTCAATTGAAGTTACATTTCCAAATATAGACATAACATGGTCAAGTTAACATAAACTGTGATGGCAACTGGCAGAGTGAATGGGGTATGGTATGTGTTAATATGGAAAGGCTGAGCTTAGATAGTCTTTTATGATGGGATATGACTGGTCACCAAGGGAAATAAATTATTTACATGGGTAAGGGGATTTTTTTCTGGCTACCCATTGGCTTTTGAGAAGCCTAGGCTGTGCTCGGTTTGAGACAGAATTAAGCTCCATTAAACTTTATTCATAGGACAAATACAATAACATAAATACACCATGACAAAAATAAACCTGGGTAGCATACGACAAGGTAGCTGAGCACACAGGGATGACATGGGGTCATGGTCACTGGACATAGGGGGGCACACTGGGATGGCTTGGGGCAATGTCACTGTGCACTTGGGCGCTCAGGGATGGATTGGGGCAATGTCATTGGGCACTGGGGCACACAGGGATGGCATGGGGCCAATGGAGCTCATGGACTTAGCTAGGGTGTCAGGACATTGTCATGCTGGGGATGTGACTGTGCTGGTCTAAGAGATAGCACTGGTCTGGGTTTGATGGTGGGCTCAGGAGAACACCTAAAAAGCTCGGAATGAAGGTTTGCTAGCCCTTGCATACACTTTTTTAAATACCCAGTGAGTAACTCAGGTGATAATGAAAAGCGGTCTAGTTGATTGAAATCTGTGAAAAATAATTAGAAAGTTACTGAATAAGTTATTTTGGTGCATAAATAAATAGGTGAAAGAGGATTAAGTTTTTTTTTAAATTAAATTCGATGAAATTTGATTTATTTTCATAAAGATTTTATTGACAATTTTTAAAACTTAAATTTCATTAAATGTTTTGATTTTATTGACAAGCGGGCAATTAATTCCTTGCAATTTAGTGTTTTTAAGTTTACAGGCAGCATAACTATTTTACATTGTAGGGTCACTTTCTAATAAATCTCAGGAGTATGTAATGTATTTATTTAGTTGTTATTTTACAGGTCTGTTAAGCATACGATGTCTTAGCAAAATAATAAATCCTCAACTGGACGTACGAATCAATACAAAAGACATGAAGAACTTCCTAGTTGAGCATGATGTTAAATTTGAGGAGGGTTATACCTGCTTAGTAGCCGATTGTAATTTTTGTCGGTTTCATAAACGTGGGAAAAACATTGGAAAATTATACATCAACAGAACAACTGGTGATTTTTTTATGACATAGTTAATGTTGTTAATTATAAAGTAAAAGCCCGGTTTTATTTCATGCTCATGTCTGTACCCCTAAGGCATATTTCTCTGCTTAAACTGTCAGAGCTGTGGATCGTGGGAGGATTTGCAAGACTTTATGTCACTAGTAAAAATGGGTGATAAAACGTTAGTAAATTCTAGTCTGCTAGTTTTAACTTATAGGATTATTTGTAAACATTTGTGCAATTGTTCATCAATATTAGGAAAATGTCTTCCTTAAAATGCTATCCGCCTTGGTTACCAACTAAAGAAGAAATTGAGCCTGTTCTTGTTACCTTGAATGGATCCAAGCCAATTAAAGATTTGGATTCACTTCAATTGGAAGACATTTTAGGGAAATTTCATATTCAAGTAGGCACAAATTGCATTCTTTCAGCCATTATGATTGTCCAGACTTTATTGAGTTAAAAGCCTCGATGTTTTCATAGAGTTTAAACCGAGCCATCTTGGAGAAATATGAGGCAAGACTTTCACCGGATTTCACTCGGCTATTATTCCCCATTTTTGCCATCAATGGAAAAATTGTTGGCTTACATGTGATAAATTCTGTGAAAAACAACGAAGTCGAGGTAGTCCCGAGGTAATATTTGAAATGATTAGTAGTTTCTGGAGAATTACCGATTTAAAATTTCTAATCATGAACTTCAAATACAAAAAAAATGTAGACATTTGACTGGTGTGCTATTTGGGTGGAAGCAACTGAGTGCAAAATGTGATACGGTCATCATTTCTTCCACACCTCTTGATGCATTAGCCATTGCTCAAGGAAGCAACGTTTCCGTAGTCAGCCTGCTTCATCAAAAACTTCTCCCTTTGGAGGTAAAACTGCCATTTTAACTTTCATTTATTGTATTTTTGCAGTAATGTTTTGGTTTTTAGGTATTGCCATTGTTGGAGCCATACAATAATATCATTTTGTGGCTCGGCAACGATGTTTTTTCATGGGAGCTTGCAAAAATATTTGCCCACAAACTTAATGATCGGCGATGCATGGTTATCAGGTCAGGAAAATGCTTTACTTTAATTCTCTGCTAATTGGAGATTTGGTGTATGATTATTTTTTATTGGAATTAATTTGAGGGATAGGGAGACCTCGTTAACAGGCCATGGGAATCATGTATTCATAAAAATTAATAAAAGTTTAATGAGATCCACTTGCTATTCACCAAGATTCACTTAGGATTTGCCAAAATTCACTTGAGATTCACCCAATCCAATAAGAATTCACTTTGGAATCTAATAAGGATTTGCCAAAATTCACCCAATCTGTTAGGGCTTCAGCTAAAAGGTTCACCAAAATTCATTCTTGAATTCGCCCAATTTAGTAAGGACTAACCTTCGACAGGCTACACTATCAGGCCATTCAAATTAAAAAAAGAAATTACTTTTTTATTCGGCTTAGAAAAGCTGATAAAAATTTGGAGAGAAAAGGTTATTTTATAACAACCCAGATTTTCTTATAAAAAATATATATTTTGTAATGTCGCTTTGTTAACAGGCCACAAGAGGACCACCCTGCCCCTCTACAGGCACTGAAAAACAATTTAAATATAAACGATATACTCAAATCTGCGCATCCTGTGGCTCATAAAGCCATCACATCATTTTACTCCCTCAGACAAGATGTGTTAGCTGAACTTTTACACGTGGAACAAGTAGCTGGAATTAAAGTAAGCTGAAATAGAAATAGAATTTAGTGTTCAGTTAATAACATGTTGTTATCTTTGGTACAGTGGAAAAGATACCCCTTGTTAGTCAGATATTTAAAAGGACATCGTCGTGGAGAATTAACAGTATTTACTGGACCTACCGGTTCTGGAAAGACCACTTTTATGAGTGAATATTCCTTGGATTTGTGCATTCAAGGTGTAAGTAAAATGACAACTTGGCTGCTTGTGAATCGATTTAGCTCATCGACTATTCTTTGGAGGACCAAATAACTTTTTTCAAAATAGGTCCGCACTTTATGGGGAAGCTTTGAAATCCAAAATTCACGTCTGGCAAAAATGATGCTCACCCAATTTTCTTTGTAAGTTATTTGAAAGTTATTGGTTTTTTTTATTTTGCATTTATTAACAAAAATTGTGTATTCTTACGAACATAAGTTAGATTAGTTAAAAAAGAATATAGATTATTTACAAATTAGTTTAGTTGGCCCAAAAATCTTAATTGGGATTTTCTTTGAATTATGATTTTAGAATTCGTGATTTGTACCCCGAAAATCAAAATTTTACATGAGTATAGAATTGCGATGAAATCACAATTTTGGGCCAAATAATCAAGATTTCTTGAAACAAGCTGCACGCTAGTTCAGAAGATATCAACGGTTTAATTCAGAAGTCGCCAATCTGCAAAAAGTGGGTTTTGAGATAATAGCGTTTTCGTGGAAAAATGGTATAACTTAGAAATAAACAAGGCTGAAATTTGGTGAACAGATAGAACAATATGTATATTTTATATGGAATGTGTTAATTTTTGTTGAATAATTAAATTAGTCAATTAATTAAGTAATTTGTGAAAGAAAAGGCTTTAAAATGCAAATTCACCCTTTTGAGTTTAACTAATTTTACAGGAAAGAGAAATGAATTAAGTGTGAAGTCGCCAATTTGCACATCCATGAGTTTTCCTATTGAATAAAAAACAATGCAACAAAAAAAGGGGGGAAAAAAGAACGAAAATTGTCAAATTCACCACTTCCTATTTAATAAAAATCCAGGTATGGAGAAATTTAAAAATGTAAACGGACGAATCGTACTATTCACCACTTCTAACTTATAGAAATGACAGGTTGTGGCTTATTCGTCATTTTTCACTTCAGTAACTTTAACCATTATTGGTTAAATTAATTTCTGCAACTTTAGGTTAATTGGGGACAATTCCAGGATCACAATGGTATCATTATCTCATTTTTGACAAATTGGCGTATTGGCGACTTCTGAATTAAGCCATCGATATGTTCTAATATCTTTTCTCTGGTTTATATAGGACTTCTCTCGATAAGCATTTAGATACATTTGACTATTGGGCAGATCAGTTTGAAAAGCTGCCATTATATTTTCTCACTTTCCACGGAACTCAGAACATCCGTAGTGTCCTAGACGCAATGCGACACGCCGTGTACGTCCACGACATTGAGCACGTGGTCGTCGATAATTTACAGTTTATGCTGGGAGTTTCTGAAGCAGCTAATGCCTATGACCGATTTTTACGCCAGGATATGGTCATTTCCTCTTTTCGGCAGTTCGCCACAGTTCACAAATGTCATGTGACTCTTGTCATTCATCCTCGCAAGGTTGGCAATAGTTTTCAAGAGTAGTGGATTTCCCGTTTGGCTCATCATCTCATGTTTTTACAGGAAAATGCGGACGAGTTAAACATCATGTCCATCTTCGGAGGGGCAAAAGCTACTCAGGAGGCCGATAACGTTCTCATCCTGCAAGATCATCGACTAAGCTCATTGAGAGGCCGCAAATATGTTCAGGTATCTCAAATATGTTCAATTGAGTAAAATTTGGGGCCAAATCATGCTGAAGATCCTGCATATTCCGATGTAATATGAGACAAAATCTGCTGGGAAAATGTGAAATAAGAGTGTATGACAGAAAATCTAAAAGTCAAATTAGAGTCCTCCTGAGAGTGGGATAACCCACCTACCAAATGGCATCTTGATTTGCTGATTGAAAGGTACTGAGTTTAATTGAATCGAATTAATACATCAGATTTCATGCAGTTTCTAATGGTGGGAGGAGGAAGGGTTATCATCCATATCACCTTCCCCTCATTGGTGCATGACTAATAATTTAATGGCTGGTCACTGTTAATATACAGTTCGTACGTTTGCTTAAAGTGGTTATAAAAATTTGTTTTCTTTTGAAATAACAATTTAGGTGGTGAAGAATCGTTTTGATGGCGACTTGGGAATCGTTCCTCTCGAATTTGATAAGGAAACACTTAGTTTCTCAGTAAAAAAGAAGGCCAAGAAAATTGCGAAAACGTCCAAATCTTTGGAAATAAATAGTGCTAGGGAAGAAACTAATAAAGAAATTCCAAAAGACACATGATCAAAGGCAAGCCATAGAATAGTTTTTCCAAATAATCTGATAAAAGTAAGTGCAAATTGTTTCAATGGTGATTTGTTAGTGCAAGTGCACTGGAGGAATGGAGATCTCGGATTTAGTTAGATCTGAGCACATTTCAGTAATTGTGCCATATACACTACAAAAGCATTTAGTACCATATTTTTGTAATTGGAAAGTGTAGGCCTACTATGTTTTAGATGCCAATATTTTTATGGTGTTTTTTATTAAGATTGAATCATTAAAATTACCTAAAGTCAACAAAAATATTATGTACTGAAATAATGTTAAATTCATGTAGGCCTATTCATTGAGCACTTCTATTGAATGTGCACTTATGAGAATCAAGGTAGCCTATATTTGTTTTGCTACCTATTGTAGCAAATCAACGAGTAACTATTTTTTCTTGAAATATTGAATTTGTTTAAGCTAATGCCTTAAAATATATGAGATATTTTGTAATTTGACATTTTTATTAAAAAAAAATTGCAGTATGTTGAACAAATTAATGAGAATATCTGATACTTTCTGAACAACCCTTGTTCACACTGGCATCACCCTTGGCACATGGGGTTCCAGCATGCAGACATCCTGACAAGAAGTAATTTTCAGTGATTTAAACAAAGCTGAATGTAAGTTTCAGTTATGGTGATGTATTAGTATGGCTTAGTGATGGTTTAGTATAGCAATTTGAGGTATCATAATAATTATGAGCTTATTAAATTGAGTGTAGGTACTCATTAATTAGCAGGCACACTGGCCATTCTTTGTAAGCCAGTGAATTTTTTTTCTATTGCTTTGACATCTGACTTCTCTTGTGTATTCTAACCTGAGCAGGGAAGGAGATATCAGAATTACTGACACCAGAAAACTAGTATTATTCTATAAATGAATATTTCTGTGATGGAGCTGGTCATGCATGCAACTAACAAATTACAGTACTGTAAATGACCAAATAGTAGCCTAGGCTACTATTTTGTAAAATCAGAATCCCTCCTCTGCTACTATTTGAGTCCGGTTGCTAATATTATTCCTGGCCTAAACCATAGCACTCTATATAGAGGGCTATGCCTAAACTTGGCCCTAATACCGTATTCTATAGGATATTCCAGTTAATGAATCAAAACATCAAAACTGATATCCCCTTATACCAGCATAATAGTAGCCCAGACTACTATTATTAGTCATCGCTTTTACTGGGAATCCCCGGCTGCTTTAAATGGTCATTTACAGTAGATGTTATGTGCTCAAAATAACACAAATCTATTATTTTTAATTCTCAGAAACGTACCGCTCAAATTTTTGAACCAAAATAGTGCTGGGATATAATTCCATTTTCTTTATTTGGTATTTAGAATTGATCATGCTGCTCAGTATTGTTTTCAAGACTATTCCGAAGCATCGACAACAAATTAAGCTTGTGAAGGAAATTTGCCGCAACCGTAAACACCAATTTTGCTCTCAAAATCACTTCAAGTATTGCAATGCTACTGTTTCGAGAGATGACCTGCGGAATAGTGAAAAGATCATTAAAGTGCCTAACACAGAAAATATTGCTTTGACATCAGGCATTGTTGAAGAAGTCAAGGCGATCATCAGGGCTAACTATGGGCCAAAGTATGATTACGATTTCAGTAATCTCGATAATGTCATCAAATACCTGGCAGAATACGAAGACTTAAAAGGAGACAGCTTGATAAATCTGTTTGTTAAACGCCCAGAATTGTGTAAATATTACCCGAGTAGTTGGCAAAGCGTGCTACCTGTCCTGTATGGAATTGGTTTGCAAGGATCAAGTGTAATCGAAGTAATATCTTCTTGCCCACAACTTTTAAAAGTAAATCTGGAAAAAATTGAAAGTGCAATAACTTGCTTGCGAGAATACAGCTTTGCCAGCATGTACCTCCACCAAGTAATTTTAAATCAACCTATTCTGCTGGTAACGGATTCTACTTTTATACGCAGGCAAATCAATCTGTTAATGACATTGTTTACTCACAAAGACATCCATAAATTGGCCCAAAAATGTCCGCGCATTCTAGTTGAGGACTTCGATGCAATCCGAGAAAAAGTGCGATACATTCTACATGAAATTGGAGTAGATCAAAAGGAGATTGTGGCATCACACACACTTTCTCATTCTCTCGAACATATTCGACTAAGACATCAGATCATGGTTCGCTCAGGGATATACAGGAAACCCCATCCAAAAAAGAAAATCACCAATCCACACCTTACGGCTATGGTAGACACGCCAACAAAGGAATTTGTCACAAATCTTGTACATATCAGTTTGGAACAGTATAATGTATTTGAAAAAATGTTGGAACGAGAAATAGGAAAAGAAGAAAGAGAAGACTTGTCTGATTCAGATGAGGATGGTGATAGTGACAATGAATAAGTATTAATATTTTTTGTATTTATGTATTCAATAGTATGGTGTGTCTGCCCCTGTAGTTTTCAAAACAATATTCACAACCAGATTTACAGTTCTACGTGATACATAACTGGAAAGTTGCAGAACAAAAGAAATAAAAAAAAATCAGAATCAAAATATTTCAGCACACCATTTTATTATTGGATAATTGATTTATTAAAGAAGAACAAAGATACGTCGAATGTAGGGTGGATTAAATTTATGCCGTTCTCAAAAAAAATTCATAAAAATCATATTTGGCTATGTCAGCAAAATCAATCCACCCCGATTAGATAATTACTGTAAAGTAATGCATGTTTGTCACTCTAAAAATGTTACTGTAGACATTTTGATGTTTATGGTATTTCAGTGGAAATTTCTGTATTTTTCAGCAGTTTTCAATGAATTAAATTTTGGCATTTGAGACAGTTACTTAAAATGCATTTAACTATTGCCTACATAAAAAGCTAGTATTCAGCAGAAAAATGAGAAAATTTCCTTTGAGTGAATAATTTCTTCTATTTTGATAAAATTCAACTTGCTTTCGATTCCTTTCTTTTGTTTAATATTTTATTTGATGTTTACAATGTGTGATTTCAATTTTCGTTTATGTCGATAATGTTGGGAGCTTCTTCCATTGGAGCTTATGGATGCATTATTTTTG
This sequence comes from Proteroiulus fuscus, assembly GCA_034700285.1. Taxonomy (NCBI): domain Eukaryota; kingdom Metazoa; phylum Arthropoda; class Diplopoda; order Julida; family Blaniulidae; genus Proteroiulus; species Proteroiulus fuscus. Next base: position 12,279 of record JAQIXP010000970.1, read on the forward strand.
TAAGCACTTTCATGTAACAATTTTCCTTGATCCGTGAAACTGCTGGATTCGTCTTCATCAGATGGACTGTCTTCCGAAGTATCCTCTTCCAGTTTTCTCTTTAAATATTCTTTTCTTCTTTGCAGTTCTGCCTCGCTGACGTCGGATAAAAAGGGACGCGTGTACAAACTGCCACTGTCTTCGGAACTGTTACTTTCGTCACAATTAAGCGTGGGTGTTTCAGTCTCTGCAGATGATGTCTCACTGGAATAGTATGGAGACTTGGCAGTGGTATCCTTGGATTTGTACTCTTGGTGAGATGACCTACTCCCACAGGGAAGAACACGATCATTTGGTGAGTAATGCTTTGTCCCGTGATTGTGTTTTTCGTTCCTGTGATCTTTGGTTTCAAAACCAATGCTCTTGCTATGCTTTCTTTTCCGCTTTTTCCTCTTATTCCTGAAATAAAAGGACATGAGTAAACATATCCTAGAAACTATAAAGTAAAACAGAAATCAAAAGGATACCTACTTCCTTCTTTTTTTCGATACTGGGTGCCTGTCCTTCTTACTAGAACATAAACTACTGTCTCGTGAGGAGTTTTTATGCTTTGCCACACAAGAACTCTTGGTGGTCTTGAATTCTTCAGGATATAATTCCTTGTAACCACTATGTCCCCATCTAAATCAAATAATTACAATTTAATTTGACATAAAGTGAGGATATAAAATATGGAGGATTATGCGTAGGCAGTTATGGTAACTGAATTCTAAAGGTAAGGGTAATAAGGGGGGAGGTTTCAAATCCCCCCATTTGTAAATCTTGGCTGTGACCCTGGAAGGAATACAACCATGACCAACTTTTAGCAGTATTGCCCTGGCATTTCTTCATAGTGTGCGTACCTATCGGGATCCTTTTCTTCGATTTCCATCAATTTTCTATTCCAGAAATTGTCTCCATCCCTTTGAAATTCTCTTGCAGCTTGTTTTTGTCTTTGGAGTTCCTTCATGTGGCATTCAACTCGAGCCTGATTAGATAGAGGGGCTTCAGTAACACGTTCATCCATTCGCATTCGTCTTCTGAAAATGAAAATGTTATAATGATAAAATGCTTGGGCTTGGTTAAAATTAGTTTGTGGATTTAAGTTGGACTACTGCCAGGCTACAAACCACGAGTAAATTCAACGAGGAATAGTCAATTTACCTAATAAAATCATCAGTAACCATCATGGTAAGGCCCTTTTCAACTTCCCATTGCTTCCACATTTCTTCTTCTTCAAGCAACTGAAATTATATATTTTTTTTAGTTTTATTAACAAAATTTGTTGCTGTACATCAAATTTGTAAAGTGCACGCAAATATAGGAGTAGGCCCTAAATTGAATAAGAGTATACATACTCTATTATGATAGCCTGTACTTCGGATTGTATTTCTCAAAAGGTCTTTAGCAGCTCTTGTCACCATTTTTTCTTTTACAAAAACAATTAAAATAAATAATCAAAACCCAGGATTTTGCAAATATTGCAAATGCCAAATGAATGAAAAATATTTTCGTTTTGCACCGATATTCGTGATGTTGCTGCTTCACCTTGTCCAAGACATTAAAAAAAATTAAATAATATTATTAGTGATTATTTAGCTGTCAATGTAGAGTAACAATTTAATGCATTTATTTTCATAAAAATGTCAAATAAAGCAAAATTAATAAATTACGAGATTGACACGTATATTTTTAAGCCCATTTAATTATTTTTCAGTTAGTAGGTACCCGGTAGTTTGTCACATTACCATACGCCATAAATTTTATTTTAGCACAGTAGTTTTAATCTGTAGAAATTAATGTTGTTTTATTAGCTTAATTTTGAATTTATTTAGGATTAGTTGTTTTTATTTATGATAAACTACTAATTAATTAAATAGTAGTTGTAAAGTTTGTTAAATTAAGGGTAAGAATACTTTGATTACGTATAAAACTGTTTCGCGGGCGGCACGCACGGCTCACGGTCACGGGAGATAACAAACTGAAAGGTAGGATAGTTTAGACCTTGGACGTACCACGTATATTATTGCCGTTTTCTTATGTTTTCGAACATTTTAATTATAAACCAGTTAATATAGTTAAATGTTGATTGACTTTACTTATTAAAAATGAGAATTACATGTAAGTTCATATGTTTTTAAACTTATGAGTGGTATATATGGGTAGGGCATACAATCTTGTGGGTGTCCCCATAAGTATACATATTAAGTATTTCATACTTATGTGTTTATAACCAAAAATGTCAATGCCCAGTTTTTGGCTTAGTCATTTGTCTAAAATGTAGCAGAACCTAGGGATGCGCAAGAAAATTACCCATCTTCAAACTATTCTAATATTATCCTGAAATTGTGCACCCTCTGTGGGTACTGGTGCTGAAAATCTGTGACTAACCATTTTTTGGCTAGTCAACTAACGTCGTAAGTTAATTCTCTGGTCAATCTGAGACAGCTATTTGCATCTTTGAGTCAGCCAATTACTCCTCATTTTAATTAATACATAATAAACTTAACAAACGTATTTTTAAAAATTAATTTCTTAATAATTTATTTAGTGCCTCCAACAATTATTTTGAAATACAAAATTCGGTACATGTACTATATTACACAAGAGGACTGCAGAAAGATGAACAAAATTTAGTAGGCCTACAGAGGCACAAGGGTGACCCAGACTATGTGTCTCTTTTCCACCAAAACGTGGGGGCCTCCGTGCTAGGGCCTATGTGGATCCTCTTGTGTCATATAGTGCCCAAAATTTCTCCACAAGTTTCTCCCCCATAATGTGACGATGAGGCCAGGATTATATTTAGCCTTCTCCGTTAACCCTCCAGGTAATTCTAGATAGAAGTGGAGCGATCTGCATCACTTCGCTCAGACACCTATTTCCAAATAAAATTGAAAACAAAAGGCAATATATGTCTGATTGTCATATCCTTATAGAACCTAAGAAGGTCCCATGCATATTAATTGTAATGTCATTAGAGGATTCAGTGTCCCACTCCCTCGGACATGTTGTTGCTTTTGATGTTTTGCCTGTAGCAGTGCGCGTTCTCAAGGCATTTTGTAGTTGCCGGGGTTTTCCCTATCGCTATATCCCCCTTTTTGGGTTACTTCGGCTTTTATTGGCCTGCTCTTGGTATACCTTTGTCCCGCTCGCCAAACCTGGGTTCGGGACTTTTATCTGATCATACCCGGAGGGTTAATGGAGAAGGCAAAATATAATTTAAGATTATATTTGAGCGTTACCTGTATTTTTATATACCGGTAATCTTAAATAAACATTCAAGAACATTCCTAAGAGGCAGGAATTCAAACAAGAATTTAAAAATTACAAAATGCAATTCAAAAACATAAAAAATTGGGAATATCCAAATTTATCTGAACTAATGCCAATGATTGAAGTTACAAATCCAACGTGAATAAACGTAAACTAGGCTAGCTAGCCACTTGAACCAAGCCATAGAGCTGACAAAGTAAACATGCCTCTGACAGAAAAATTACAAGTAGGCCTATGTTAGGTTTTAACAGTTTTGGGTCAGAAATCCGAGCAGTTTATGAAGTGGTTGGCTTAAACTTTTTTTTCTCCAGTTGTTTTAACAACTTTTGAAATGGAGCCACGAAACGAATCGGCTGTGACTACATATATAGCCTATATTCTAGCACTTTGAAACTTTTGTCGACTGAGATCGGCGATTGGGAGGTTTTGATTTCATTCAATTCCCTGCTCGACCCAATAAAGCTGGTCACCCATTTAAGTATCTTGCACTGCTTGATTTGTTGTGACATGTGCAAGTTTTTACGGCAAAACTGTCCACGTCACTTGACGTAGTGCAGAAAACTGCAGAACAATTGTAGAAAAGTTATGTAGCCTACATTTCTGTTTCATAAACATTCAGAAATGTATAGACGTCAGCTATAGTTTTTGGCAGTAGACTGCAAATTACCTGTAGAAAAATTTTAATTTTGTGCAGACGGTTTTTTTTGCTTTGGAAAGACCAAAATTTGAAAGACTTATGTATGCTAGAATGTTAACCCCCAATGCCCCATGGCTACGTACCGGTATCTGGCTTAATTATAATGTAGGCCCCTATAGCCTACACGTGAACTCCTATTACATGTCAGTGCATCAAAATCTTGTAGGTAGATTTGTCTAAATATGAATTCATTGGCTCTTAGAATGCCTTTGGCCATTGACAATGGTTCTGAAATCCCAATTGAAATATATATTACAATAAATATATTTATCTATTGCTATTTCTGTAAGCATTTTTTTCACTTTATGAAATATGCTTATAGCTGAAGGGAATGTGATTTTCGATTTTATTCAATTTGATTCCCACATGAATGTTTATATAGGTCTGGACATATTGATGTATCCCAGTAGCAATTATGAGCAAATCTAAGGCAGAGACCCCATCAATTTCTCAAACAAGCTCGAATACGAAAGGAGGCAATGGAAACCAGCCCAAATTTAATCAAAATAACAGCTCATTGAACCATTCAGCAGATACAGCAAAAATGCCTGGTATCAACAAACACATTCAAAATAATTCCAGTATTGTCAGGTTAGTAAATAAAATGTATTTTTAAAATCGGCTTAAGATCAGGGTTTTTTTTATGTTTTCACTTTAATTTACTAACCCAGTTTTGAATTTTACAGGCGCGAAAGTGGGTCATCTTCTCCCAAACACGACAATCTAGAAAGTGGTATGAATGACGAGGGTCTAAATGGCAACGACGAAGACGGGGAGACCTGGGTCAAGACGGGGAGTTATAATAGAAAGCGAGGAGGTAAAAATCGTAATTTAAAAATAAAACAATGATTCGATTTTGTTCGATGTGATAAATGGAGCCTCTAAATTTCATTTAGGTCAAAATTCTGCCCGAAGAGGAAATGTAAGAGGCTTCCCAAGAGAGCCTAATACTAATTACCAAAACAGGCAGAGGGGATCTCACAATTCTAATGGATACAAAGGTTTTGAAAGCCAGGGGTATGCCAGTCGACGAGGTCGAGGAAATGTTACCAACAATAGGGGACAGGAGCGATCTCCGGGATTTGATTTTGGTAGAGCGAAGGGGCAGGCGTGGCATGACGGTTCCTCGAGAAATAAATCTAGCGGTAATGCAGCCAGCACTCTTTCCTCCTACAAAGATGGGGATGATAGTAAAGATTTGAAGATATCGAAAAATGCGTGGCAAGATAACACCACTCCTATATCAGAATCGTTTGAAAACCCAGCACTCGAAAACTTGCTACCGAGATCGGAAAAAGAGGAACAGGAAATGATTCAATATGCTATGAAGCTGAGTTTGCAAGAAGAAACGCATGGACGCTCATTTGTGGCAAAGATGACAGAAAGGTTATTTCTAAAAATTGTATTAAATTATTTAACTGTTAATTTAGCTTGAATGGAGGGTTCCGGGTGGACAAAATAGCTATGCTTTTGTTTTAAAAATGAAACATTATATAAACAATTAAGCTTAAGTTTTGAGTTATTCAATTTAAATCAGTACCTTAAGGTCAGAGTAGATCTGCCATTTGTTCGGGGGTTGATAGGTATTCCCACAATAATGCTTGGTTAATGATAAACTTTAGTCCATTGTAGGTAAGTTATTTGGCCAGTAAGAGAACCTCTCCATGTTCTACGGATCAGTATTAAGTTAAGCATATTAAATGTCCAACTGCACTGATACCAATTTTTGTTTGTCTGATCGAATTGTTAGTTTATTATTAGTAAGAGTTTTAAAAACCTATTGAAGTATAATAAGTTTATTTGCCACATCAGATTTTCTTATGAGAAATTCACCACTTTTTTATATTCTATTTTAGAAAATCCTCGAACTGTTCAGAGCAAAATGCCTCATTTGACGAAATCACAGAAGCAAGAAAAATGCTGCAGCCAAGTGAATTAAAACCGTTGCCGGCTTTAGAGCCTTCTGTTTTGAGTACGAACATCGTTACTACACTTGCACTGGCCCCAGAAAGCAAGACAGAGCCTCATGTCGAAGACCCAATCAAGGATCAGAGTTGTAATGGACTGGATAGAAGTTCTCCAGAAGATTGGGACAAGCTGGGAGCACGACCTAAGGAAAAAACCCAGCTGCCCGTCGGCCGTGGCACTGGTAGGGGAAAAAGGGAAAGCGAAGGGAAGATCGGGGAGCTGATTGCCAAACCAGCTACCAGATTAACGAAAGCAATCCCCATTTCATCGGAAATTGACTCCGAGCAGTACGAGGCAGCTGGTACGCCGTCTAGCGTTAGTAATGAAGAATTCGTCACTGAAGAAAAGGAGAAAACAATTGTTAAAACAACTTCAAGCCAAACTGAGTGTGATATTTTACCAAAGAAACTATTGGAAGCGGAGAAAGGGAAGGAAAGTTTAGTGGAGAAAAAATCTTTAGCCGTTGCAGAACCCTCTACGAAGGAGACCGAACCTGAGATGATAGAGACGACTGGATCCATTGCGATTAGAGAGGAACAACTGCAAACAAAGAGTCCTTCAAAATCACCAGCGGGGAATAGTGAACAGTCAAAAGATGACGAAATACGTGTCCTCAGAGAGGAGCTTCATCGTTTAAGTAATCGCGAGCCTGTGCCTGCTTATCCACCGCCGTCTTTCGGTGTATCAGTGCCTCTCAATATGGTGCCGGCAATGCCCATGGCTTATCCGAGTTATTACCGATTTCCCTACCCTGCTTTAGCTGTGGCTGTGGATCCCAACTGCATGCAATATGCAGCACCACTTCAGCAAAGTGTCCACATGGTATACCCACAGAATACGTTTGCTCTGCAACAGAACATTCCTACTCCGTGCCTTAGTGCTGCTCCTTTCGCCAGTCCGCCACCCAATGAATTCATGCCTACGAATAACTACCGCTCAAGACTTTCGCCAAATGCTGCAGAATTCTTTCCAGGTCATTCCAGTCTGAATAATGAGCGGGTTCAAAGAGGCAGCCATTATTCTGATTACATTGAGGAAAAGTCATTGCAACAACAGCCATTCCCCTATCGACATCAACAAAGGGGTCAGGGGCAAATACCCAAGGGGATTTCAAGATCCACACGTGGTCAGTATAATAATTATTCCTCTAGAGTACCGATTAATTCAGATAATGAATCAAATTACTATACGACTCCTCCTCCATTTCCAAACCTGAGGCACACGGCCAATCCTTCAAGGACTGGACCTGACCTGCGTTATAACCAGAGATACAGCTACCGACCAAATTGTTAGAATAACTTAAGTTGGTTTTTTTATTCAATTTTAAAAGCGTTTAAAATTGTTTTGGGGTTTTTAATTGTTATTTCCAGTTTTCATGTTGTGCCGTGTGGACTTTTAATTTTGTTTCGTGAAGTTCCTAGTTTTTTTTTTTTCATTTATAAAATGTATTAGTCATTACGAAAAATCAAGTATACTAGCTTTAATCTGTGATCTTTGTTTACATGCATAATTCTATTCAAATTTATATAAATTCCATTTATGGTTAAATGATGACATAAAAGCAATGTTAAGTGTTTATATTCTGAGAAAATAAAACCCTAGAAAGTGCCTTAGGCCGACATGGCAAATTGAGCATGTGGTCAAACAATCACTAGAATTCACTAATGATTTTCCAAATGCTCAAAACCACCCTTTTATTATTAGCAAATAAACTCTTTATCATTATTAATTTTGTATGATTTTAAATAAATGAATATGAGATATTGCAATTTAATTTCGTAATTTGTATTAAATGTAGTGTTAAGCAGTTTTTACCATTTGATTTGTTGTGTACAAATAGTTTATGCAAACTTATGAATTACAAGGTATAGAAAACATGGGGGAAGGGGAGGGGGGGGGGGGGATAAACAAAAATTTTGGACGAAGCTACATCGATGCATCTGCATCTCCCCTTTCTTAATTACATTATTGCGAAAAGGGGGGGGGACGATTGGGACAGTCGCTACCCATCCCAAAAACTATTAAATGAATTATTTTGAAAGAATTAATACAAGCTTATTTTCTTATCACACAGACATTCTCCTCATAGAAGTATTATACCAAAATGGGACTCAGTAGCCTCAGTGCACATGCGAATTACATATGGTTTGTACTAAATTGCTGGATATGCACGTGCATTTACCCCCATTTCGAGAAAAAAAATTTGTGAGAACACAACTTTAACCCTTTGAAAGAGGGCTTCGAATCTTCTGTGCATATACTGCATAGTTTGAAGTGGAAGAGGATGTTATCATGGGAAATGCTACTAAAGCGACATGAAACGTTATATTGCAGACTGCATAGTACAAAGTCGATATAGCCTTGAGGAAGATGCACATACACAGGGGCGAATATGCGTTGTCTGATCGGCCCGGGAAATGTATGGTTTGTGGCCCATTTGTCCGGCTCATGCAGCTTGGAAAGCCCGTGGCCTACCTGGATTTTCCCGGTATCCTGCATGGCGTATCCGTGCCTGCACATGCACGGGCGTCTACAGGATTTTTTTTCCAAGGGAGGGAGGGGGGGAAGCGGGCAGACCCTATCTAGATGCGCTAGCTGTGTGAAATAAATTTTTGATTTCAATTATAATAGATCGAGCCAAGGGGGGCAAGCGCCTTCCTCTGTTAATGCACATGAGATAAAGGAGCAAAGTGGATCGAAGGGATCATCAGGGACGTCATTTGGGGGGGGGGGACAGGGGGGGCATTTGGGGGGGGG
>JAQIXP010000971.1:0-20988 GCA_034700285.1 Proteroiulus fuscus
AAATTAACTTTGTCTATGCTTCAACCGAGTGTTAAGTCGAAATTTTGATGATTTTTCAGTGAAATTTTGAGTATTTTGAGAAAAAAAATCGCCTGCAGCGCCATTTTTTGTCAATTTTTCACAAAAAAGTTCATATTTTGGCCTACCACCGTAATTTTTGAACAATTTTTGGTTGGGATTCCACCCCTCTCTCCCCCAATGAATTTCTTCATGCGGCCCTTCAGGGTGGTCATTTTTGGGCATTGCTTCGTTTTAGGGAATTTAACCAAAAACTTTATTTAGAAATTGTTTTATGCGCTTTGGAATATTATATAATGTTCTCAATTATATAAAAATATGAGAGTTTGCTTTCCCCCCTCATTTTTTTTCAATTCATAAGCATTAGCTAATATGTGAGATTAACCTAATGAAAATACCAGTAAAGATTATATAGGAATGTAGGCTTATGGGTTTAATTTATTGAATTATATAAATATTTATAAATCATTGATTGATTGTATTAGCTTATATCAGATAATGCACTCTAATAAACGGGGACTATCCCGTTTTATTTGTAATGTAAACTCAGGTCATGTTTTATAATCAATTTTGTTTTTTAACTTTTCAAATGTTAAATGTTATAGATATGGGCATACTTGATTGACAGATTGATATATGTAGCACTAATTTGTAATTTATTGTATTAATTTGGTGGAAGAAATTAAACATTGTACATGTGCACATTTCAGGATTATACACTTATGTATTATATGTATACTGCCCAACAACATACATCACAAACCTCCTCCCCTTTAAGATAGCGCGATGTGAATTTTGCACAACCCCTTGATAACAAAGAAATATAAGAAATTATTTAAAAATTCAAATTTGCATAGTCGTTAATAACAATTTGTTGATAGAAACGGAGTATAACTAAACTGATTGGGATTTTTAGATTTAAAACTTTGTTTTTGGAAACTAAGAAGCTGACAATGTTGAAGCTAGTATATGAGGTTATTTTAGTGGAGATTATATCCATGTTTTAACTAACGCCTGTCTCCTTCGATCAAAGTTTACAAACGTCTAATTGCATTTCCCCTTTTTAAAAACAATCTTTTAAAATAGTTTCCCTTCTGAAATTGGATATTAGAGGGAGCAGAAAGGCCAACGTCTGTTATTTCACATTTAAAATCAGCGTAAATAATTACGTTTGCACCATCCTTGTTTACTATGTTCCATTCATTCTAGAAAAAAATTGTTTTTACAAACATTTTTCTATCTGAATAAATGCTACCTGGACAGTATGTTTATTATTATTTTATTATTATTTAATATTCAATTATACAACTGGATTTACAAAGGGGGGTGGGGGTTTGAGGCGGAAACCTCCAGCGGATTGGGCGATTTAAAAAAAAAGTATGAGGCTTGTACCATAGACGAAATGTTCAATAATTGTGGGAGGGGATTTGAACCCCTAAACTCCCCCGGCCCCCCTTCCCTCCCTTACTACGCCTCCAGAAAATTTTTCAGGGGGCGGGGGCAAAACCTGATATATGTACAGGTGATGTGTTATTTTGTTTAATAAAAAATGTGCGTCCTGATGGGGGAGACTGACTACTCCAGGGAGGGGCGATAAGAAAAAACATTTTTTATCTTCTTAAATCTTGCACTTTGCCATGTATGTTATTGGTCCTAATCTAAACTTGGTGATCACAAATCAGTTCATATGCTTAGAAGGTCAAGGTATATAAAGCATAAAATTTACTTCCATGTATCAAACATTTGGTATCGCCTATATATACAAACGGTATACTTATATTCTGGTTACCATTGTCATCTCATACAAACAATATTGCAATCCATGTATCCTACTGTAGTACTGTAAAGTGTCAACAGTTATTACAGTTACAAGTGACCAATTTTTATTTTGCATAATAAGGTAAGTTCAGCAATGGTCATTTTTGGAGCATAATATGCCTGGTTAAGCCTGAGTATTTTCTATATATGATATATATATATAGATATATTATTCTATATATGATATATTGCCCACTGTATTTTTGTAGAAATTTTTCTTAGGCTTAGGCCTATCTGTTGCTCACAAAATTCAAGTGAGGATATTCAGTGATTGTTTTTTTGCGATTCATCTGCCTATCAGTAGAACACTTATACTGAGAATTGGCAAATTTTGGCATTATAACCCCATTTTAAAATTAAAGTTTAAAGAGGTTGCTAACGTTGACCCAATTGACATTGGTTCATTAATATTAACCAATATTGGCACAATGTTAATTGAGTTAACAGAATGTTAGTTACACTCAAATAGGCAGTAAATTTCAAAAGTTCTACTTGTAAAATGGCAGGTTCCATTCACGTACTAGTAAATCGTCTGTACTGCCAATTTATATGCAGCAACACATCATTTGCCATGCATGCATGGTTGGTATACTCTTGGAATTTTATTGGTACATGGCATTTTGGTAAACCAATGTTTTTTTAAAATAAATTTATATAGAAATATATTTAAATATATAGGTATGCATTTGTTTTATGAAATATTATATAAATTAAATGTTAATTACGTAGTCCCTATATTACCCAAATTTAGTTAAAATAGAGAACATTTACAAATACATTATTGACCCAAGTTTGGCTGCCAATGCTCAAATTTTGTATAGTTCGAATCGCATTAACTTACCAGTTGTGCAAGCGAGTTGTGCATTCGACTATAGTACTACTGGGCATGCCAGTATATAGTATATATATTGCACAACTCGGGAATATCCTATCAGGGTCGACTTTCAGTTTTCGGTGGCCCTGGGCAATTATGAAGTTGGTGGCTTGTTTTACTTTTTTTTTCAAAAATATAATAATAATAATAATAAATAAATTACGCTAATAAGTTGCCCGCAAGAGGAGAGGAAAGGTGAGCTTCTACGAACTCTTGTGTACACAGAAGTTTTGAAAATAACAGTTAAAAATCCATGAATTATTGTAGATGTCATGCAAAAGTTTGCAGCATTTTCAGAGGTATTAAACCCAGTACAATAGTTTAGTGTGCTTATTGGGCTGACGCAATTGTAAAAAAATTTCCTTCCAACATTTACCAAAAATAAAGGCAAACTATTGTATACAAAATTTATTTGTGTAAAGGTGCATTGCCATCAAGTGCACAAAAATTTTGTGAATGTTAGAAAATGTTTGCATATGCTAGCTATCATCAGACATCAATGGCATTCAGTTCAACTAAATTCCCACTTCCAATATTTGAAAAAGATATTTTACAAACTTTAATATTTGCAAACTTTCAAATTAACAAAGAATAATCAAGCGACTGGAAAATTTTGCTCGTATTCCTACTTGAATTTTAATTTTTTGCCAGGTAATGGCCTCGACAAGTGGTGGCTCTGGACACTATAGCTATTCCTAAATCCGGCCATGCTCTGGTCGTTTAACCTAAAGACTTGTTTTAACCGCACCAGGATTATAATTATGTCAACTATTTGGCCCAATATTGATTTGCCTTTTGGATAGGTACTGCTTAAAAATGAAAGTGTTATACTTAACCATGCAAATTCTGACCAAAAACATGCAAATTATTCAAAAGTTAGTTAACATATTAAAAATTAGTTTTAATTTAAACTCAAAATATTTTTATTTTCATCCAAAGAGATGGATGGAAATAAGGAACAAATGACCAGCAGTCTAGGAAGAGCTATGGAGCAGCAGTCTAATGAGGCTGCTCGTAAAGGTCAAAAGCTTCAACTGAATCCATCGCCCTTCCAACTTCGTTCCGAGTTCCGAATTTCATCGATGCAAATTAGTGGTACGACTTCCAACTTTTCAGTGACTTCTACCCACAAAATTGATGCTTCAAAGAGTCCAATGAAAGATTTGAAGAGAATTACTATGGGAGATCTGCACCTAGAAGAGGCCGCTAAGGGTAAATACCTGATCCTGCGTACTCTGGAACGTTGCTCAAGGCTTGTTGGCATTAGAACTATCGTGGAAGATCACCAAGGCAACGTTATTTTGTTTTCTGTCTACAATTTTACAACCGACTGGAACATGGACCTCGACGATTTGTTGCCAGCTGGTACAATTTTCATTCTCAAGGAACCCTACGTTAAAATTTCTCTTTCAAGCGACTGCATGTTGCGCTGCGATTGTCCAACAGACCTGATTGTGTTGTACGAGGGACATCCACTGTTTGAACTAGCCAAAAACATTTCCTGGAAAAATCCCGTAGATTTAGCCTGTGATCCGGTTTCAATTGCCCCAAAACCAGCAACTGCCAAGGAATGGGAGGATCGTGGTAATGGATTGTTTAAAGTTTGTAAGTTTGAATATGCAAAACGGTGTTATTTGCTGGGCTTGAAAACAGCTACTAATCTGGACAGTGATAGGAACTTGATAAAGATTCTGCATTTGAATTTATCTGCGGCATATATGGAGTTGGGTTTCTTCGAAAATGCTCTAGAATTTGCTAAGCAAGTGTTGGAAGTTGATCCCCATAACCAGAAAGGCCTTCTAAGAGCAGGAAGAGCCAACTACCGGCTAAGAAATTATGGAGAAGCCAAGGGTTACTTTGAAGAACTTCACAGGATTCATCCAGAAAATGAAGATGGTAAAAGAGAATTGGTCAAAAGCAATTGCCGGATTTCGGAAGAAAGTGGCGATTTTCGGTTCTATGACAAGTTTTTGGCAGAACCCAGACAATTTGAAGAACGAATCGATTGTGCAGATTATGTGGGTCCTGTGAAAATCATGGAAGTTGCTGGAAAAGGTAAAGGGATCGTTGCAACCAGGGATGTTCAACCTGGAACATTGCTGGTAGTTTCGAAAGCCTTGTCATTTGCTTGCGTGGATCAAAGAATCTTCAAGGTTCAAGTCAATGTGGACAAATCAAGTGACTTAGGTAGCCATCAAGACCTAATTGCTGAAGTTACTCAGCTGATTGCCAAAAATCCCAGGAAATTCGGGCCTATCATTTACAGCTTGTACAGTGGTGAGCCCAGGGATGCAACCGACTCTGTGAAAGTATTTTGTAATTCCGATACGAAAGAAGAACCAATAGCTGATGTGTGGAGAATTAAACAGGTTATCTCAGCAAACTGTTTCGGTGCTAACAAAGATCAAGAGAAACAGTTAGGTGAAGAAATGAGAATGTCATCGAAATTTGGACTAAATGATTGCAGTGGACTGTTTGACTTTCCGTCTTCTTTTAATCACAGCTGCTTGCCGAATGCTACTTGGGCCATGTTTAATGATATCATGATTATCAGAGCCACCCAATTCATTCAGGATGCCGAAGAAGTGTTTTTGGCTTACCTTCCATGGGTTTTTAATTTTTCGGAACGTGAAAAGATGGGCAAAAGGCGTGGTTTTCAATGCCTTTGTCGCCTTTGCAAGCAAGAAAGAGCAGATCCTGAACCGATTCTGTCAAAACGATCAGAACTGTTGTTACAAGGCCAAAACATATCCAAGGATGAAAGTCTCGGAATAACTTGTCCAGAACTTGCAGTTGTACAATTACAGAAGTTAATCCAAGAAATGGAGGCTAGTTATGCAACCACTGAACCAAAAACTTTGAAAATCCACATGTTTTACGTGTACAATTTTCTTGGATGCAGCTTGCTGTGTTCTGGGCTGTCGAAGGCAAACGAAGCGATTGAATGCCATTTCAGTCTACTGAAATTATTTGGATTTGACCCTCAAACTCTGTTTAATGCTATTGAAAAGGATGAAAACTTAATTGTACGTAACGCTTTCCTGGACCAACATGTTCTCGATACTGTTGCCAAATTGATCTTTATTTACCATCACATAATTCGCAAAAATAGCAATAAGAAGAAATGGATTCAGATTATGTGTGCCTTGGAAAAGGTTTTTTCTGGTGCACTGAAATCATCAAACTAAAGTACCCACTTATTAAAGACATTATTTAAGAACTGTTTTAATTGGAATGCAGAGCTTTCAGTTGTATTTAATATGGAATTATCAATTTCTGTACCCTGTTTGCTTATTAAGTCATTATTAATATTTTTTTTTTAAATGGTAATTGTTTTCGTACTGTTACATAATTTCAGCAGGGGCTATATGATCATCAAATTTTGCATAAGTTTAGAGTAAATTCTACTTTTTAATTAATGTTCACTATTAAAAAAAGTAATTTTGAATAAAAAAGTGAATTTTATTGAATTTATTCATTTTTTCCTTTAATTTTAACTGAATGCTATAAAAATATAAACCAAAATCTGATCCGCGTGTACTTCAAACTGGAAATATACGAGCGTATAGATATAATATTATTGGACTTCATAATTATTGTGCTTATAAAAACCCAGAATTGGAAGTACATGTGGTAATTTACTATTTATATGCAGGTTCAGCAGTCACTATCAGTAATTTATTTTCAAAATTGGATTTACTCGTATCTCCAGTAATTAGTGTTTAATCACTACACACCATTCATGTTTAGGCTACTTCATGATATCTAGATCACTCAGTTTTGGATCAGTTCTAAATTTGACTCTTGGAGCTTTGTATACACACTTCAGGAATTGGTTGCCCCTATTCCAAGCTATTTTATTTATATGTATTTCAGATTATGCATAGTTCAGAAAACTGGCATACACCATGCATTCAGAACAATATTACTCCATGATATGCTCACATCATAATAATGATATGGTACATGTAGTTACTACAGCAGTTCAGGTTATATGCTTTTCCAATCTTATATAGTTTCTAAATGTTATTCTATTTATAAATATGTATTATATGTGAATCAATTAATATACACCAGCCAACCAATCAAACTTAAGAAGGGACTTTAATACATCCACCATCCTTCATGGTTTTAATAATGAAGTGTGCCAATAGTTCCAATGTACCTGTTCTCCGAATATCATGATACTAATAATTCCAATAAAACTGGCTGTGTTGGGTGTTACAATGTTGGCATTATACCATCATAGTTTATGAATTTTCCAATACTAGCTTTTTAAAGGGAAAGTTATCCTTGAAACAAGAGATTTTGAATTTAAAAACTAACAATAATTGAGAAGGGCAATATTTTCAGCTGACTTACCATTATTTGGAAATAAATGATGACATCTAAAATTTTGCTAAGTGGGGGAAACACAATTTCATATTAAAAGAATGGTGAGGGCAATTTTCTTTACATATAGTGGTGCAATTTTCTCTGGCTAAGGAAGGGGGGAGTGGGTCATTGCTCCCCCCTTATCCGCCCTCGTTTCCAAATAATTTAATAATTTCAATTTTCCAAAACGTCAATTTGATTCAAGAAAAAAATATTTTTTTTTTCTATAAATGAATGATCTGAATTTTAATGCTACCTGGGTATTATATACTGCTAGTCTGCTAAACTATACTATACTGCCTAAACTAACGAATGTGGATGTGAGGCATCACGTGAGGATGGTAATGATTGATATTTGAATTTTAAATCATATTTAATGGCACTCAGCATAATCATCTTACAGTTATAGTCGAGGCAAAACAAGTTTGTGCATGATACGTCACACCCCTATTTCAACCGCAATAGGGGTGTGACGTATCATGCACAAACTTATTTTGCCTCGACTATACATGTTTCTCAAAAACTTGTTTATCTAGGAATATTATCCCAACAAAAAGGGACAATTACTAATCCAAAAAATAGGTAGGCCTACACAATGAGGTTTCCCCCCCCCCCCTTCCTTCCATAAAAAAACAACATACCGATAGTAACAAAATTAGGCATCACCGAATGACCACCCGTCCCTTTTGTTTTACGTAACGAAATATGTGGACTGTTTCTAATTAAAATACAGGTTTTAAATTTCCCATTTAATATGAAAATTCAGTTGAATTTGATTATAAATAGTTCTCTGCACAATATACTTAGTCGTGATCAAAATATTGTTTCAAAAATTAATAAAATTATGATAATTAAGTGAAATGAGTATTCAAACTAAAATAATTCTTCGTTTCAGTATAACGCATTTAGATGTTTTTTTAGGTCGGAAAACTATAATGGGAATTCCCATTCATCTATGTAAACATTGTTTCTTTGTCGTCCTGAATCAGGAAGAGAGATAAGAAAAAAAATTTTCCCTAATTTGTTCTTGCACTTTGACCTGCATGTTTAATGTTGGTCCTACTCTAATCGGCGTGATTACAAATCAGTTCATATTCTCAGAAGGTCAAGGTTTAGCATAACATCTACTCCCCTGTATTATACACTTGGTATCGCCTACAAACGGGACTTACCCTGTTGCCACTGTCATCACATACAATCATATTGCAATCAGTGTATGTGTCATCAGTTACAGAATTACAAGTGACCTATTTTTCTTTTGCATAATAAGGTAAGTTCAGCAATAACCACACTTAGAACATAAATATGCATGGTTAAACCTGAGTGTTTTCTAAATATATTGCCCAATGTATCAGAAATTTGTGTTACCATATTTGTTGCTTACAAACTGCCTATAAGTACTAGAACACTTATCATGGTAACGTCATAAACCCATTTTAGAATTAAAGCTAAAATAATTTGCTAACGTTGATCCAATAATGGTTCATTATTTTTAACCAATATTGGCACAATATTAATTGACTTATTGACAGAGTGTTAGCAGGTCCCATTAACTTTTCACTTAATTCGTTTAAGGTACTGCCATTGGTACCGTATGCAGGAACTGACTTATTGCAATCATATTTACCATGCTTAGTTAGTAGGGCCTATAATCTTAGTAGGCCTACATTGCAGTTTGGTAAACCAATGGTTTTTTACAGTTAATTTATTACATACCTGGTAGTACCTATATTGGTTAAATATTTTGTCAAAATCGAGAAACACAAATAGTATTGCAAAACTCGTGAATATAGTTTTGATCGTTCAAGAGTGTTATGCTAATTAGCCTATTCGACCAATATTGCATTAATGTTTGAATAGGTATACTGCCGTAGCAAGGTACCTACTACATTAAAATAAAACTGCAACTTAACCATGCATGCAAATTCTGACCAAATTCCAGTGATATTCAACAGTTGGTTAGCATATTAAACATTCGTTTTAATTTCAACTCGCAATATTTTTATATTTATCCAAAGAGATGGAGGAAACAATGACGAACATTTTAAAAAGAGTTGAGAAGCAGCAATCTAACGAGGCAGCTCGTAAAGGGCAAAAGCTTCAACTGAATCCATCGCCCTTCAAACTACGGCTCGAGTTCCGAATTTCAGCGATTCAAATTTGTGCCATGCCTCCAGATTTGTGTCAAATGACGGTGACTTCTACCCACAAAATTGATGCTTCAAAGAGTCCAATGAAAGATTTGAAGAGAATTACTATGGGAGATCTGCACCTAGAAGAGGCTGCTAAGGGTAAATACCTGATCCTGCGTACTCTGGAACGTTGTTCAAGGCTTGTTGGTATTACGACTATCGTGGAAGATCACAAAGGCAACGTTATTTTGTTTTCTGTCTACAACCTTACAACCGACAGAAACATGGACCTCAACGATTTGTTACCAGCTGGTACAATTTTCATTCTTAAGGAACCCTACGTTAAAATTTCTTCTTCAAACGAGTGCATGTTGCGCTGCGATTGTCCAACAGACCTGATTGTGTTGTTCGAGGGACATCCGCTGTATGGACTAGTCAAGAACATTTCTTGGAAAAATTCCTTGGATTTCGCCTTTGATCCGGTTTCAATTGCCCCAAAACCAGCAACTGCCAAGGAATGGAAGAATCGTGGTAACGAATTGTTTAAAGTTTGTAAGTTTGAATATGCAAAACGGTGTTATTTGCTGGGCTTGAAGGCAGCTACTAATCTGGACAGTGATAGGAACTTGATAAAGATTTTGCATTTGAATTTATCTGCGGCATATATGGAGTTGGGTTTCTTCGAAAAGGCGCTTGAATTTGCTAGGCAGGTTTTGGAAGTTGATCCTCGGAACCAGAAAGGACTTCTGAGAGCCGGAAGAGCCAACTACAGGCTGAGGAATTATCCAGAAGCCAAGGGTTACTTTGAAGAACTTCACAGGATTCATCCAGATAATGAAGATGGCAAAAGAGAATTGGTTAAAAGCAATTGCCGGATTTCGGAAGAAAATGGCACTTTTTGTTACTACGACATGTTTTGGGCAACGTCCAGGGAATTTCAAGAACGAATCGATTGTGCAGATTACATCGGCCCCGTGAAAATCGTGGAAGTTCCTGGGAAAGGTCGTGGGGTCGTTGCGACCAATAATGTTCAACCTGGGACATTGCTTGTAGTTTCAAAAGCCCTGGCATTTGGGTGCACGGACCCAAAAAAAATCAAGCTGCAAGTCAATGTGGACAAATCTGGTGACTTTGGCAGCCGTCAAGACCTGATTGCCGAAGTTGCTCAGCTGATTGCCAAAAATCCCAAGAAATTTGGTCCTGTCATTTACAGCTTGTACAATGGTGAGCCCTCGGATGCAACCGACCCTGTGAAAGTATTTTGTGATTCCGATACGAAAGAGGAACCTATTGCTGATGTGTGGAGAATTAAACAGATTCTTTCAACAAACTGTTTCGGTGGAAATAAAGATTTTGAGAAACATTTCGGTGAAAAAATGGAAATGCTTCCAAAATATGGAGTAAATGCGGGCGATGGACTGTACGACTTTCCATCTTATTTTAATCACAGCTGCTTGCCGAATGCTACTTGGGCCATGTTTAATGATATCATGATTATCAGAGCTACCCAACTTATTCAGGCAGGGGAAGAAGTGTTTTTGGCTTATTTTTCATGGGTTTCTGATTTTTCGGAACGTGAAAATATGTGCAAAATACGTGGTTTTCAATGCCTCTGTCGCCTTTGCAAGCAAGAAAGAGCAGAGCCTGAACCGATTCTATCGAAACGATCCCAAATTTTGTTACAAGGCCAAAACATATGCAAGGATGCCAGCCTCAGAATAGTTTGTCCAGAACTTGGTGCTCGTCAATTTAAGAAGTTAATTCGAGAAATGGAAGCCAGTTATGCTACCGCTGAACCAGATACTTTGAAAATCTCAATGTCTTACTTGTACGGTTGGTTTGGAGAGAGCTTGATGTGTTCTGGACTGTCAAAACCAAACGAAGCAATTGCATTTTATTTTAGTTCACTGAAATTATTTGGATTTGACCCTCAAACTCTGTTTAGTGCTATTGAAAAGGGTGAAAACGTAATCGCACCTAACGCTTTTTTGGACCAACATGTTCTCTATGTTGTTGCCAAATTGATCTTTATTTACCATCACATAATTCGCAAAAGGAGCAATGAGAAGAAATGGATTCAGGTTATGTGTGCCTTGGAAAAGGTTTATTCTGGTGGAAGCGCCGAAATCATCAAACTGAAGTACCCGCTTATTAAGGACATTATTTAAGAACTGTTTTCACGTGTAGTTCAGTTGTATTCAATATGGATTGGGGATTTTTTTTAACCCTTGCTTGTTTATTACAACATTTTTAATACTTTTATAACTGTACTGTGAATGATTTTGTACTGTTATGTAATTACAGTAGGTACCATACCATAATCATTTTCAAATTTATGTTCTTGTAGTAAATTCTAGTTTTCAATTAATGATCCCTTTTTAAAAAAATGTCAAATTAGATATTAAAATTATCTTTGATGAGAATCAACAGTGAGCTTAATGACACATTTGCATTGCATACTCGTTGCTTGATACTATGATATATGATAAAAACTGATTCAAACGTTTACAGATTTTCTTGAAAAGTAAATATACGAGCATATATTGGCTTAACATGTACAATATACTCGCGATTTCATATTGTAATGCTAATCTTCAGTATCATTACTCAACCATTTTTGAAAGTTTGATTTTTAACATAATTTTCTATACATTGTATTTTGGTGAATTTGTACATGTTTTTTTTTGAGTTGAGTTTATTTCATTCAAAACTTGTCCACTCAAGGTTAACAGTAGTTTGTTCCTGACATGTTAATAAAGGAATTTAAAGTAAATTTTCTTGAATGCCATTTCCTTCATTCTTTCTTTTTGTTTTAGCTGAATGCATTTAAAATATGAACCAAAATCTGATACTTGTGTACTTCAAACTGGAAATACGAGTGTAGATAAGATATATTGGACTAGCTATCCTATGCTGAATTAGATATAAAAAAACCAGGAAATTTAATTATGTAACCTATAATTTGTGGCAAATTACTATTCATATGCAGGTTCAGCAGACACAACCAATACCTTATTTTAAGGTTTTAAAAATTGGATTTGCTTCCTGTGATTGGGTTAATTCATTAGTCACCATTCGTGATTAGGCTGCTTCAGTAAATCTATGGTATATACACACTCAGTTTTGGATCAGTTCTAAATTTGACTCTCTGGAGCTTTGTACACCCTTCAGGTTTTGGTTGGCATTATTCTATGCTAATTCATTTATAGGTATTTCAGGTTAGTTCAGGAAACTGGCATACACCATTCAGAACGAGATAACTCCATGATATACTCACATCAGAATAGTGGTAGTAGCATTCATGATCATTTCAGGTTAATCAGTTAACCAATCCGACTTATGAAGGGACTTTAATACACCCACCACCATTTATGTTTTTGTGCTGAATGTATTGGGCCAATATTTCTAATGTACCTGTTCTCCAAATATCATGATATCAATAACTCCAATTATATACTGGCTGTGCTGGGTCTTAGAATGTTGACATTATAGAATATGAATTTGCCAATGCCAGCTTTTTAAAGGGAACGTTATCCTTGAAACAAGAGATTTTGAAATTAAAGACAATAGTTGAGAAGGGCATTTGACAATAATATTTTCAGCTGACCTACCATTATTCTGAAATACATGATGACTTCTACAATTCTGCTAAGTTTGGGGAAAGACAAGTTCATATTATAAGAATGGTGAGGGCAATTTTCTTCGGGTATGGGGGTGCAATTTTCTCTAGTTAAGGGGGGCAGGTGGGGGAATTGCCCCATTGACAACCCCCCCCCGTATCCAAATAAATATTTATTGAATGGTAAGTCCAATTAACAAATCAATTTTTAATGTTGTGTGTAAAAATAACTTTTAATGTAGTAATACGGTACATGTAATATAATTTCAATTTAAAAAACATACAGTTTTACGCAAACATTCAAGATTCAAATAGAATGGAACTATAGAATAAAAAACAGACAGTATTCACATAAGGGATTTTCTTTCTCTAATATTTATCTCTTTTAAGTGGGCCTATACCAAAGTGTCACTTCAAGAACATCTGCAGATTGAACGATATGGGGGAAATAAATATAAACAGAACAACATAAACGAGGGAGGGTTTGACATTACCAAAAACAGTACGGACACATGTCCCCACACAAAGATAGTGAAATATATTAAGATATTTTTGAAGTTTTTTTTTGTTTCATTTTTTCACTCATCTTTTCTTATTTTTTTTCTTGAAAATACTATTTGGTTCGTGAAAAGGAATTGTATGCCTACATGTGCAATTTTTCTGTTGGCAGTGTGTCGAGTGTGTTTGTCGCCATCCACTTTGCAATGTCCTTATGGCACTAATATATTACGGATTATAAATAGCTATTTTCTACCCGGCCTTTGTTTATGCACTCAGAAAGCACCAATAGTGAATAAGGCATTTGTCAATATTTCAAATTCCACGTGAAAAACTTGGAAGTGGTTACCATGAGAAGATATTTAGTGACCTATGCCACCATTTGGTGCAATTTTTCACATCTGCTGATTCAAGTTGGAGGGTTTTTTTAAAAAAAAGAAAACCATTGAAGTGATGACAAGGACTAGAAATTTTTATACCAGTGATCATATGGGTTGCATTATACTATAGAAAAACGAAGTTTCAAATTACAAAGTATATAGTTTTTAGTTTTGCAAAATAGCGGTAGCATGAAAGTATATATTAGCCGTAATTGTTAATGTTTATCTATGTATTTACTATTTCTAGTATGCAAATAATTTCATTCATGTTAGCATAATGTAGCTACAGAAACCCTAGCATTATAAGCCTAATCTAACATAACTAATCGCCTTTTTATAGTGAAACAAAATTCTAAGGTTATTTTGAAATATAAATTCAGGAATCTTTAGGAAGGAGAATAAAGGTGGTTCCGATCGTTTAACCATGAGAAACCATTTGAGTGTACCTATAACCTAATTAAAAAATTGCTACAAAAATTCGAAAATAATTTGAAACTTTGTTGTCAGTCTCAAAAGAACAAAAAAATGTTATATAACATTATGTTATTTAACATTTTTCGTGGTATAGCATGCATATTGTATCATCCAATAACATGTATATAACGTTATATAACAAGTTGTACAGCAAAAATCAAAGCAAATTTGTTATATAACAATTTTTTCGTTATGTAGTGTTGACCTGTGCAGCTTTATAGCACTGCAAACAATGCAGATGTATTTTAACTATATTTGCAGCAGTTAAGAACATTTCTTCAACAGCTTCTTGTAAATATAGCTTGGTCAAGGATAATCCTTGGCTTCGCCTATAGAGAGTAACATTTCACTAGGGTGAGACACTTTAGCACATTAATGTAACATTTGAATAATTGTGAATTATTAGGGACTTTGCGCAGCACAACAAAAGTTGATAAAACTTACAAAAGTATAATATACAACGAAAGTTACAAACTAAAATATCAAAGTGCATTTTATTCATAAAACGATGAAACTTGAGGTAATAACAGCTAGGAAACTAAGTTTAAAGTAATTTCAATTTATTTATTTATAATATTAGAATTAGATTGCTGCCAACTATTTTCAACTTTCGTTGTTAATTAAACTTTTGTAATTTTTTCCAACTTTCGTTGTATGGCGCAAAGTCCCCATTGAAGAGCTGAGATAAAAAAAACATAGTCAATTTTTGCTGAAAATGAGTTATTTACATAAAATTGTAGCCGAAGCGTTGTTCTATCCACTAAATCAATAAAAAATGTGTGATTGGATAGGAAAAAGTTTTTCATTTTGACCACTGAAGAGGAAAAATGTCAGAATCACTATGCGTCAAATTTTGGGCATTAGGTACCCAAATTTGGGTAATAGGGTTAGGTGGGCTCAAAACAAATAGATTACCTTCGAGGGAACGCAATGTGAAGAGTGCATATACCAAAGCACAAGTTTCTATCTTAAAAATTGAGTTCGAAATTCAAAATAACTAATTATGTAATTAATGTAGATTTTTTTAAATTTAATAGTTTTCATTTTTAAACAAAAAATGTAAAATTTTGTAAAATCGTCTGCTGAGCTTGTTCTTTGGGCACGTTTTGATGGTGTGCCATACAAAGATAAGCGTGTAAATATGCTGACATTCTTCTGAATGCCAATTGTATTTCAGTAAATAAACAAATATGAATTTAAAATGCAGGCGTGTTGTGTATGAAATTCAAAAGTGATTTGCAACGAGGCTTGTTTTGGGAAGCCTAACCCGATGGCCTCTTGTAATACTTTGTTACTTTGCAAATAATTATTAATAATGCATTTTCCATCTCATTTCTTATGCTATATTTCACCCATGTGCTTATTGTAAGTTATGAGAAAGTTGCATTATAAAACTCTGGCAATTCTGTTTATGCTATGATGGTATATTTGTGTTTCGCAATTTCCTCACATAGATATAAAAAGTGGTTGCTATAGGTGGACCGTGGACATTTTTTTTTCTCTCTCTCTAATTTTATTAAATCTGTTTTGGAGAAACCTGTTGGTTGTCTCAATTGTTTAAAAATAACCAGGTATAGTGCAGAAAAAAAAAATATGATGTTGGGTCTGAACTACTATTAAGATTTACGTCAGGATTTTATGCTGAATTTTTCTTTAAAGAGCAAGTTGGTTCTTCTGTCCTACCTTGATTTATTTGGATGTAAAAATCGTCACGCCATTTAATACTGATGTAATACTTTGAAATCTTTTGGGGAAAATTTGAATAGGCCTACCCGTAGTGTACACTGATTTGATTGTTTCACTATAGGATTATAGGCGCCTGTACATGCTGATTTATTAGACCTACTATTTGCGAAGCTTGTCTTTTATAAATTTGTAGAAATGAAGCTCATTATGTAGGTTTTTGTTTTTCAATAGTTTGAGTCTTAAAGGGAAAGTCCCACTTTGTAACAAGTACATTTTTAAATGGTACACACTTACTAGATATGAATGGTTATGACAATAATAATTGCAGGGCTCTACATACTGTTAGTAAAATGGTGGCTAGGCCTATTTGGGCTTTCAATTTCACCCAAATAGGGCCTACATGTATTCGGGATATTTTATTTAATGATCTGTATAGGCTCAAATCCAATTGCATTTCCATGTCTATCCTCTTTTTCCTAAAATCCACTTGTTTCAAAGTGGGATTGTCCCTTTAAATGTGCATCTGCACTGTTAGTACATTTTATAAACTGATGATAAAAATGAACATGAATAATTTATTAATGATGCACCCGGTACATCTCTGATTTTCACATTGAGGTGACATCACTGGACAACCGAGCACTTGTGATACACTCAAGATTGTGAGATTGAAAGTTTTACAGAATAAAATCATTGTTAAAATAAACATGATTTGAAGAAAGTGGATTATTATTCTCGTATTTCACGATGCATGTCGTGGGCAGTCCTGTGACGTCAAAAATAGGCGATGTACACACTTCTCTTTTAAAATTTGAAAAATAAATTCAAAGATGGCGTTTTAAATTTAAACTAGTTTTAGCCATCCCCTCCTTTCTCGTCACGCCATGTTTTAGCTGGCCTATTTTAGATACATTTAGAAAGTTGATCCTGCAAGAGATAGATAATTTTCAGTGACGCCAACGCGACTTGCAGTTCATTGACCTATACGTCAGGAACTTTTCGATTAGCCCTTGAGCAATGGTCTTATTATTTGGGTCGAGTATGAAATAGTTTGGATCTTTTCAATAACTTATTGGATTTCTTGGAAACCAATGGAAACCTTTTGTAAGGACATTTCTTGCATGGGGGAAGAAATAGGTCGATGATAAAAAACATATTTATGAAATTATGATATTTTTCATAAAATATTGGCAAGTGTTATTAAGGCGTTCTGAATTGGCTTGCAGGATATGCACCATGAGCATTTTTCTTCAGAATTGAATGTTTGAGTAGGCAATAAGGACATGAGAGCACATTTTTATTTTGGCTTTTCACATCATTCGTACTGTGATGAAAGTTGAAAAGCAACGTCATACGTCATACTCATATAAAGCATATATTGGATGAATAATTTCATCTGAAATTTACTTACTTCCTTTATGACATTTTGCTATTTGCAACTCTTTTTTTATGTGTTTTTATCTAGGCTCTGTGGAATCGATGTTGTCTGTATGAAAAAAAAAAGAGCTGATAGCAAACAGGTTATTGACAGAAATTGCTGGTCTCTTTTATTGCTGAAATGTTTGTTCAGTTTTCATGTGGAGCTGGGAAGTCAGGGATAAATCCAAAAATAGCCGAGAAAGTTAGGGAATTTAATTAACAAAGCCTTAAAGGGAAAGTCCCACCTTGTAGCTAGTGATATTTTAAATTGTACACACTTTCTATAATATAATTATGAATGGATGTGACAATAATAATTTCAGCAGAGTTTTGCCAAATACACGTTAGGCACCATTTTTCCATAGATTTCAATAGACACTGAAAGTTGGTGGCGCCGTCTAGGACAAGCGTGTCTACGTGTTTCATGAGAGCTGATGCCTTTTATCCAGTAGAGGGCGCTACATTCTGTCATTAAATTGGTGTCTACTTGGGCTATGCATTTTCATCCAAATCCACGTATTCAGCTCATTTTATTTATATGATTGGTGGGCTCAAATCAAATTGGAATTTATATGAATTTTACAATTTTTATGCTCTTCTTCCTGCAACCACCTTCTTTGAAAGTGGGACATTCCCTTTACTATAATATGTTAAATTTAAAGGGCTGGGATATTACAGGCTGGGGAAAGTTGGGATATTCTGGAATGTCAGGGATTATGATTAGTCAGAGAAAGTCCAGGAAATCATCTTTGGTCATGGAATATTTTTTTTGGTTGCCCATCCTGTTGTTATTTCGACATGAAACGTCAGATCAACCTTAGCTTTGTTTATTTACCACCTAGCGATCAGGAAGGAAAGCATGCCTTGCACGTGCTTGCTTTGCTTTGATTTGCTTAGGGGTTGCATCTTTGACATTCCTTGATAGTATCATTCAATGCATTTTTAGAGCGGTTTTTAAGCACTTGGAGAATTTAAGCACTTTAAAAGTGGAAAATAAACTTTGGACTTGAGTAGGTTGGCACTTATCGAGAATGATTTTAAAGTTCTGATTATCTCGGCTGTGGTTTCGTTTTCAGTCTACATTGACTATAATAATATTTGAACGATCCATTGATTACCATTGATTGAGGGATTTTGAACAATATTGTACAAACTTTCTAGAATTAAATGGCTGTGACAATAATAATTGCAGCAAAGTTTCCATATTGAAGAAATCAGAACAGTTTGCCAAATACACGTTAGGTGCCATTTTTCCATGGAATTTAACAAATACCGAAAGTTGGTGGCTTCCTCTAGGACATGCGTGTCTACATGTTTCACGAGAGCTGATTCCTTTTATCCAGTAGATGGCGCTACATACTGTCAGTAAAATGGCGTCTACTTTTTTACTTTGAATTTTTAACCAAATTCTATGTATCCAGGACATTTTATTTAATGATTGGTGGGCTTATATCAAATTAGAATTTCCATGCCTTTCCTAAATTTTCATGCTGTTCTTCCTATAACCATCTACTTTCAAATTGGGACTTTCCCTTTAAAGATACCATATTCATTTGCAATTATGGACAAACGTATGTTACGTTAGGGATTATTTGAATAATTCCTGGGTTGTGCTGGGATGTTAACATTATTAATTCAATGGCATCGAAAAAAGTAACTTTTCCCCAGCATTTCCGAGAAACCTAGAGGCATAGGTAATAATTAACCGATGAGCTTCTGTTTGAATTCATGAAATCTGTTGATTTGCATGCCATAAAGTAAATAGGGATATGACTGATTGTGTTTCCTGCTTTCGTATTGGGTTTTCCAATTACTCATTTAATCGTTTTTCCATTGGATTCCGATTTATATTTTAAAATTAACCCTAGTCTAATTACCTGTAAGTAAAACTATTTACACCTAATGTGTCGGTCTAAGTTTTGTCTAATATACCTGGAGGTGTGTCAGTCTGTAGGCCTGCGTGAAATGTTTGTCTTAATTGCCAATTTATGGGATTTCCCCCGCTGTTCGAATGCCCACTACGGAGCCCTCATAGTGAGCAAATTTCAATGCAACTGCATAAGAAATCCTCGGTTTTATTTATGTATGGAGATTTCTAGTCAAAATAAACCTTGGTTTGAGCTGGTTGTAATTTTGTTCCTATTTCTATTTAGAAATTCTGAGAAGAAAAAGGAGAAATCTCGACATGCCGCTCGATGTCGCCGAAGCAAGGAGACCGAAATCTTCACCCAGCTTTCGGACACCATCCCGCTACCCCCCAGCATGGTCAGCCAGCTGGACAAAGCGTCTATCATGCGACTGGTCATCAGCTGCCTGAAAATTGTGCGCCTGTTGGAAAACCGTACGTACAAAAATAACCTTAAAATGTCTGATATTATCCAGTTGTCTAGGTCCTAGGAAATTCATTCAATTCAATTCAGTACCCCACGATCAGCACATCATGTTTTTTTTTTGGTAGGGGGAATATCCCATAGTCAGGAGGATAATCCCACGTCATACAGTTGTGACGTAAACATCATTGGTAAATTGAATTCCTAAAAATTTCCAACAACTATTTTTTTGGAATTGCAACCCCTCGCCTTCCCCCTACCGTCCCCCTCCCCCCCCCTTCCCTATCCCTAATAAACCAGAAGAAATTTTGTTATGTCTAATTTTGAATTTTTTTTTGACCCTGGTAATATTAATAGTTAAAATTAGATAATGGAAGCCAGAGGTTCTGGAGTAATTTATGGACAATCCCTTTTTGGCTCTTTTTGGACATGTTTTGGAAATAATTGAGGAGGTTGGGACAATCCTCAAATAACAGTTCACGTACTGGACAATTAATAAGTTTTATAATTATAACGCTTTGCTTGACTAGATTAAAATTGGTATAACTTTTAAAGATTTTAATTTTAAGATAATAAATGGCTTTTGCTCTACCGCTCGGCAACAGTCTCCGAGAACTATGTCAGTTGCTCTCGACTCGACTTTGCCCTTTTATTAATAATCCTCCCTAAAATATGATATTGTGACATCACTTGGGTAACGCCCATTCGTGGTTCTCGATTACATGCCGGTTTTTGAGGCCTGGTAGAATGTTATTTGGCTGCCACGCTTCTTAGTCTTATTTTTTTTTTAATATGTGATTAATGAAACGAAGCTGAAGCTTTGCAAGACTTGTTGATATACAACACTGATTTTAAGCTTAGTTGGGGCCATCCATTAATGGCGCCCAGAAATATGATGGCGATTTTTTTCGATTAAATGTTCGCCAAAAGCTTCGTGAAATAGTAAATTCAAATACTAATGAAATTAGTAGAACCGTTCTAGATACTCGTAGTCCAAAATCTCCAACAGGACTGAATCGGCTTGCATTAGGGGTCGTCCACAAATTACATTTGCACTGGTGGAGGGAGACCTAAATTGTTAAAAAAAAATGTGTGTATGGGGCCATTCATTAAAGACGTTTACAAAAAAAGTCAATTTTAGGACCCACCCACCCCTTTGTCAACTTTTGTCAACATTTAATATTTTAATATAAAATATACGGCGCTTCAACTACTGAAATTATTATGTCAACTCGGTGATGAAGGACCACTGATCTCTATATAAACTGGATAGAGGTATGAGGCAGCAACAACAATGTTCAACAATGGCGGCTGCTCGCGCATGCTCAAAAAGGTTTTCGTAGTGGTAATATGGCGCCCACGCATG
>JAQIXP010000972.1:0-20980 GCA_034700285.1 Proteroiulus fuscus
ATCAAGACAGTAGCGCCGCCTAGCGATAATTCAGAGAAACTAGCGAGTGTCACTACTTGGATGTTCTACTTGCTATGTCCATTTGACTAATTTTCGAATCATAACATGCACAATTGCCATAGCATAATGGAATACTTTCAGCTTGTGAAGTGAGCAACAGATGGCGCTTTACTTTGTAATTAGTTATTTTGTGCATCATTATTTGAGTAGGGCATTGATTTTAATATTTTCTGCAATTTAGGCCTACCGTTATTTTGAAATCATGACTTTCTTCTGTACAAGGGTGGTGACATTTTGCCATTATGAATGTGGATATTACTACTGGCGCCATCTATTAGTTACATTTGTTATTTTAAACCATTCAGTTGGCTTCATTTTTTCTCTATGGAATACTGTGCAAAAGTCGCCTCCATTAATATTATTTACGCAAATCCCGGCAATGGCTGACCTCAAAATAGTGTGGTAGTAAGCCTACTCAATGTAATCCGTTAGGTGACACCACTAATATCTGCAAAAATGGCTTCTTTTTCACGAAACTCATTTTCTACTTAGTCACGCTGTTTCCAAATATGTATTTTATGAATGGTAAGTCCAATTAAAATTCTAATTTCCATGGCTTTCATCTTTCTTTGATGGCTTCATTTTAAAAAAATAACTTGTAACAAGGTGAGATTTTCCCTTTAATAAGACTGGAAGTGTCAACTTAAAGGAACAGTCCCACCTTACCGCAAGCATTTTTTTGCAAGAAAGGAAGGGGGGGGGGGGGAGGAACAAGAAAGAACGTAGAAATTGACATTTAATTTATAATTACCATTCTATAGTTATTAATTTTGAAACATGCCAATGTGGACAAAAATCTCGATGAGTTGATGGTAGCCATGTTGAGAGTCATTTTGTCAATCTCTCTAGTAATGAACTTGATGTTATACAAGATTTTGCGTTAAACAGAGAATGCGCATAACTATTCCATAGCAATAAAGTGAAGCCAACTTGAACCCTCCTTTTGCACGCAGCGCCATTCTGCCTGGGTGGGGGACTTTAGTATAAAATGGCACCCATTCTCTTGTTTGGATTTCTGAATTACGGTAGTTGAACTGCAATTATTAATAAGACCGTCATTTTTTATTATAATCTTAATTCTAAGATTCATTTGTCACACAATGTGGGATTATCCCTTTAAACAGAAATGAAAACCAGCAAAATTTACAGAATCTGACATTTTTCTGTTGATAAACGATTAACCGGCATGCATCTGTTATCCTACTCTAGCAAACTCTTTAGTTTGTGTTCAAACTTTCCCCTTTCCCTTCAGCAAATTCAGCAATAAATGTAAATCACTCGTCACGGTTCTCCAATGTTGTTCTTCATCTAACATCTTTGAGTTTGAACTGAAAGTGACAGAAACATACTAAAAGAAGAACATCTTGGCGTGTTTGGTTTCATTATCATCACGTGACCTGATTACGTCACCGCAACCCTACCTAACATGTGAATGAATTGAAGAATTCAAACATGTATGTATTGTAGACAGTTCACACATTTCTTGAACAGGATATACTCCTATTGAAATGGGGACTTCTATAAATTTGAAAATGTTGATGTTCAACTTTCTCACCCTTTCTCTGCCTCCCTCGTCGTTTTCTCGGTAACGCCTACATAACCCAAAAATGCTAAAAATTCCTTACTGGTATCTTTTTTGAAGTTACCGTTCACATTCTTCTGCCATTTTCCAAAAAAAAAACATGGATTTTATTGAAAAAAATGGAATGAATTGAACAAACGTAAGACCAAGGTCATCATTTAAAGGTTTAAAGGGACAGTCCCACTTTGTGACAAATGAATCTTAAAATTTATATTATTAATAATAAATAATTAAGGGCAATCTTATTAATAATTAATTGAAGTTTCTGTTCACCTACCATAATTCAGAAATCCAAAAAAGATATGCCATGTTTAATCCTCCACCCAGGCAGAATGGCGCTGCGTGCAAGGGAGGTTCAATTTGGCTTCACTTTATCGCTATGTAATAGTTATATGCATATTCTCTGTTACGCTAAAACTTGTACACCATCAAGTTTCTTATCTCAAAACTGCAACTTTTCTCACTAGAGGGATTGATAAAAATGACTTCCAACATGGCTACTATCAACCATCGAGATTTTGGTCCAATATTAATAACTATTGAATGGTAATTAGGCCTATAACAATTTCAATTTCTACACTAATTGTCGTTTTTTTTCCCACTCTTTCTTGCAAAAAATGCTAGAGGTAAGGTGGGACTGTCCCTTTAAATGAACTTGTAGTCCCCCTATGGGGAATTGAATGAACTAATGTCAGCTATTTTTTATATGTACACGTTGCTTGCCATCAAGTAGCATTCCTAAATTCATCGAAAGAGCTCAACACTGTTGAGTTCTTTAAACATTTAGCCACTATGCTGCGCTCATAAACAATTCCTCACTGTAACCTGCTATAACCTATACAAAATTTACAAATGTTTGAAATTGGTAAACTTGATAAGTGATACCTGTAGAGGGTTACTGGTAATGATATACATGTAATGCAATCGTGTATTTGTGCTAAATGTTGTTTGATGGCACCAATTTGCAAATTAACTAAAGGAACAATAAGGAATATTGCTCAAAGAGGAGAGCAATACTGATGCGGGGGCCGAATTTTTGCAAATGTCAGGGTGAGGGCGTGAACCGCAACAAATTAGGTTTAATTTATTCCATTGGTCGCCATATTTGTAGTGTTCCCAGGGTGGGAAAATTACAGCTGTTCTGTTTTGGCAGTTTTACATAGTAGCTACACACCATGCTGTGGGGTCATGGTAATTTGAAGATCACGAATCATTGGGGGTGTAAAGAATAGGCCTACTTTTGAGAAAATTTAAGTTGAAAAAAAAAACGTAGTTTGTCCTGATGGGACACTAACTGTTTTTGGATTTTTTTTCATAAATTAATAATTTAAATCAAAGAATGTAAAATTATTGGTTTTTCTGACAGTTTGGTTTGTAAATATTTTTTAATGACAAATTGTCATTTTGAAAACTCAAGTAAATAGCAGAAAAGTCTGATGTTAATAATTAGTACAGTCCTGATTTCAGTTACTTTGATTTAAATAATTTGATTGTTTTCAATAAAGTCACTCATTTAAAAGTTCACCAATATAAGCAAATTTCCCAGACTAAAATGAAACTTTTCCCTGACTAAATAAAAAATTTATCCGAACAAAATAAAAAAAAAATTCCAGACCATGCAAAATAAAATTTCTCTGACCAAAATTACATTTCTTCCTAACCAAATTGAAAATTTCCCTGACCAAACTAAAATTTCCAAGACCAAAATAAAATTTTTCTCTAATAAAAATGAAACTTCCTTAATAAAAATGAAACTTTTCCCTAATTATAAAAATGAAAGTTTTCCCTGACCAAAATGAAAATCTACCCTGACCAAAGTACAAATTTTCCCTGATCAAAATAAAAATTTCCCTGACTCAAAATTTTAAATTTACATGACCTAAATAACAACTTTTTCTGACCTAAATAAAAATTTTCATTAACCAAAATGAACGACATTTCCCCTGACCATAATGAAAATTTTCAGGTCTGACAAAAATAAAAACTTTCCCTGATCAAAACGAAACTTGTTCTTACCAGAATAAAAAAATTTTCCTGACCAAAAACAACATTTTCCCTGACCAAAATAAACATTTTCCCTAACAAAAATAAACATTTCCCTGATCAAAATAAACATTTGCCCTGACAAAAATAAACATTTTCCCTGACCGAAATGAACATTTTCCCTGACCAAAATAAACATTTTCCCTGACCAAAATAAACATTTTCCCTGACCAAAATAAATATTTTCTAAGATCAAATAAAAATTTTCCCTGACAAAATTGAAAACTTTCCATTACTGAAATAAAAAATCTCCCCGACTTTCTTGCTAATTTTGGATTTTTCCTGACTTCCCTTACCAAAATAAAAATATCCCTGACTTTTTTGCTTTTTTTGGGATTTTTCCTGACTTTCCTTACCAAAACAAAAAATTCCCTGACTTTCTTGCCTACTTTAGGATTTTTCCTGACTTTTCCTGACCAAATTCCTCTTCCCTGACTTTCCAGGTCAGAATAAACCTTGCATTCTATCATAGTCTTATGAACCAGAAAACTGGCAATTTGCTATAGGGGGTCATACTTCATAGCCGCACATTTTTCACTGTATTTTGAACAGCTAAATTTATACGCAATTTTAATTGCAAAAATTCAGTTTAACTTTTTTTAATTTAAAAAAAAAATGCTCAAATTACCAGAAAATTGCCGAATTGGGCAACGAGTCGAAAACGTGGACTTCCCAAAACTATTGTTTCGGTTAGATTGCTTTTATTCAAAGTAATTTATAACAAATTTATTTCAATAAAAAGGGGTTAAAAAATCTATAAAGATGGGATTATGAATGTTTTAAAAATAAAACATGAACAGAAATTGGGCCAAGGAATGTGAATTTTGTACAGGTCGAAAGGCCATTACATTTTCTCAGAAATAATAACAGCAAATAAATTAAAACATTTGAGTTAGGCCTATTTTGAAATGTATATTTTTATTCGTGCTCATCTATTAAAGTTTCCTATTTCTGGTTATATATTGTTTACGGTAAACAAAAGAAGGAAGTTGTAAGCAATTAGTAACACATTTTAGGTTTAGACACTCAATTATTCAATCTTTTTTTCACTTCTAGGATTTCTGCAATATTATATTATGTTACTAACCCACCCACATTCAACACTTGAATATTCAAGGATAATACAATTAAGATAGTCTTTTAGCTAATCCCAGTAAAGTGGGTTAAAAGGGTTAATGAATTTCCCTGACAATACGTTTTCCCCTGACTTTCCCTGATAATAAAAAATGTCCCTGTTTTTCCAAGTTTTCATTGATTTTCCAGTCATACTATAACTAAAAAAAATCCCTTTTCCTTGGCAAAAGTGAGTTTTCCCTGACTTTCCCTGATTACAAAAAATGTCCCTGTTTTTCCAAAGTTTTCATTGATTTCCCAGTCATACCATAACTTTAAAAAAAATCATTTTCTTTGGCAAAAGTGAGTTTTTCCAGACTTTCCCTAATAATAAAAAAAAATCTGTTTTTCCAAAGTTTCGTTGATTTTCCAGTCATACCATAACTAAAAAAAATCGGTTTCCCTGACAAAAGGGATTATTTCCTGACTTTCCTTGGGAAAAAACACGTTTTTGCCATGACTTTCTAAATAAAAAAATTTTCCCTGATATTCCTTGCAAATCACAAGTTTTCCCTGACTTTCCAAAAAAATTTTCTTTTATTTTCTATTGTAAAAGAAGACTACCTGACAGTAAGTTTTTCCTGACTTTACCTGACAATGAAACAAGTTTCCTGACAATGTTTTCCTTGACTTCCCTTACTTAAATAACCAAAACAAAAAAAGATCCCTGACTTAAAGCATGGCTTTTCTTGATTTTCCGAAAAAAATTTACCTGACAAAGAGTATAATTTCCCCTGATTTTCACTAGCAATAAAAACAAAAAACCCACGATTTTAACTGAGTTTTCCTAGGCCTACCAAAAATCAGGTTTTCTACAGAAAAACTCAGGTTTTCCTTGACTTTCCAAAAAATGTTTCCCCTGACTTCCCCCGACAAAACAAGTTGCTTTTGAAGACATTTCTTCAAACATTTTTTTTTGTAGAATTAAGGTGACTTAGTTACCTAGAAATAGATAAATGTTTCTACAGAAACTTTTAAGCAGTTTACTTTTCTGCAGAACATAATTGACAGCATTATTTTTGCAGAAAGTGATATTCATTTTAGTCTTTGGAAATTTCTCCAGAAAATATAGGAATATTATAGTAATGTATTTGTAACTGTAGGATGCTGCTCAGATATAGCTGGATTTTGCCCTGGCAAATACGCGTTTTCCACCACTCCAAAAACAAAGCTAATAAAGTTAAACTATCCTTTTATTCAAAACTCAAACATTCATACAATAAACAATAAACTCCTTAACATAAACTAACTATCATTAAACATAAACTCAACTGCCTGGACCACACTGTCCAAAATCCAAACCTAGACTGTCTATCTCTTCCCAATCCAAGATGGCGCCGCCACGTCCCTGCTGAAGAATTTCTGCAGTCACATGACCACATTTGCATATCTTTCATATCACGTCATCCTCATAATTGGCACCAAAACAGGCAGGAAACAGTCATTTCTTACAACTAGGTGTGTTGGAAGACTTAGAGGACTGACAGGCTCCTCATGCTCCACTGCAACCCTCAATTGTTCTTAAGATATAAGCAAAAAAAATTAGCAAAGTTTAAAAATCTCCGGACCTCTGGCAGATTTTGCTTATCTATAATAAACTTAATAATAAATCTTATTCAACTTTATTATTAGGCAGTAACTTACTAAAAATTAGCAATGTTTAAAAAAAATAAAAAATTAATAGAAACAAATAATTTTTAATTTACCATCATCCAGTGCCACCTCCCATAAACCATCCTGCCGAAGGGCTTTTATTGTCAAGTTAGGTACTTGCGGCAGATTTTGCCTATCTATAATAAACAAAAGTGCTACTTTAGACAAGTCTAGTTTTAAGCATTTAATCACAACATCTTATGATTTCAGTTGACAGACAAGAGTGCTAGTTTATTCAAGTCCATTTTTAGGCAGTAAATCACAACTTTTCGTGATTTAAGTTAATAAACAAAGGTGCTACTTTATATAAGTCTAGTTTTAGGCAGTAAATCAGAACTTTTCATGATTTCAGTTATCAAACAAAGGTACTACTTTAGACAAGTCTAGTTTTAGGCAGTAAATTACAACTTCTCATGATTACAGTTAATAGACAAAAGTACTACTTTTCCCAAGTTTATTATTAGGTAGTATATCGCAACATTTTATAATTTCAGTTTATAGGCAAAGGTGCTACCTTATTCAAGTTTATTATTAGGCTGTAAATTACTAAAAATTAGCAAAGTTTAAAAAAAAAAATAATTATAGAAACAAATAATTTTTAACTTACTATCATCCAGTGCCACCTCCCAAAAACCATCCTGCCAAAGGGCTGGTATTGTCAAGTTAGGTACTTGCGGCAGATTTTGCCTATCTATAATAAACAAAAGTGATTTCAGTTGACAGACAAGAGTGCTAGTTTAGTCAAGTCCAGTTTTAGGCAGTAAATCACAACTTTTCATGATTTAAGTTAATAAACATATGGTGCTACTTAATACAAGTCTAGTTGTAGGCAGTAAATCAGAACTTTTCATGATTTCAGTTATCATACAAAGGTACTACTTTAGACAAGTCTAGTTTTAATCAGTAAATTACAACTTCTCATGATTACAGTTAATAGACAAAAGTGCTACTTTTCCCAAGTTTATTATTACGCAGTATATCGCAACATTTTATAATTTCAGTTTATAGGCAAAGATGCTACCTTATTCAATTTTATTATTAGGCTGTAAATTACTAAAAATTAACAAAGTTTAAAAAAATTCAAAATTCATAGAAACAAATAATTAAATAAAACAAATAAGCTCCAAACATGGTGCTCCATACATGCACAGTTGTAATGCAAAGATATAATTCAATATATGATTAATACTAGAGTGAGTAGCATAAATTACCTGAAATTCATTCTGCTGAAATTAATATACAAAATATTAATAAACAGGAAACATTAATAACCAAAGTATCATTAAAAATATATTTTACTTCAATGTAAATCATTAGAGTAAAACTTGGCTTGAAACTAGTATAGGCTCAAATACACATTAATTTTTCTTAAACAAAGAAATTTAGTCACTAAAGGAATAAGTCAAATATAGTCAACTGCATATTAGTTGAACAAAGCCAATCATTCTCAAATTTTAATGTAAGACAGAATTATTTTTCTACATAAAGGCAGTTATTGTGTAGATGTCTCTATAAATGGGGCATTGTTTAATGTCCCTTGCTTCTATGGCATCAGCACAGGGCCTACAACAACAGAGGTGGTTGCATGGGAAAAATAGTGTATTTTTTGTATTCATTAAGCAGATAACGCATATAAGATTAATGTCTGCATTGTTTTGCACATGTGGTTCTGCAATTTCTTGTGGCGGCTGCTCATTAGCTGCTATGGGGTCGTCCAAATCCGGTAAATCATCAGCTAAGGGATCATCAAGATCAGGTAACTCTTCTTCATCAGCAGCATCATTTTCACCATTATTGTCTTCTGGAATTCTCTGGTTCTCTGGTTAAAATAATCATGGTCATTTCTTTGGACAACTGCAGCATTTTCAATAGCTGGTGTATCAGGCAGATTTTCCTCAATCTAGTCTTCAGCTTGCTGTTGATTGGCATCATTGTCAACTTGAATTGGCACAGCATGAGTTTCCTGTGCATTAACAAAATTATCTGCTGCATGGCTGGTCCTCAGTAAAAATTCTCTAACAGAATATCTTCCACTTCTCAAATATTCAGTTGCTTGCTGGATCGCTGCATCCTGATGTAGTGTTTTTGGCTTTGACTTTTGTCGTATTCTGACAATTGCAGGGTTTTCCACCAGGCGGGTGAATTCTTGCCTTTCGATTAGTTTCACTTTTTGTAAGCCTTCTAAAATGACATTACATATATATAGATATAGATTAATTTATTTACACTACTTATATATTTATAATTATGATAGTTATAATATATTTCAAGCAAACCATTGTTTTTTGTATGACTTGATCCTCTATAAATGGTTTACGAAGAGCTAGCTTTAGGGCCAGTCACAGAAAATATTTTTGTGATTTGTCAACTTTTTACTTGTACTAGTAATTTTTAGTTTTAAAAAAATTTTGGACTTATGATCCCGAAGTTTTGACTTATGAAGTCGAAAATTTTGACTTCTTAACTCGAAATTTTTGACTGCCGCATGCAAAATTTTCGACTATTCACAGCAAAAATTGCTACTTCTAAACTCGAAAATCTCGACTTCCAAATTCGAAAATTTTGACTTCCAAACTCAAAAAGTTTGACATACAAACTTGAAAATTTTGACTTCTGAACACGAAAAAATAGACTTCCGAACTCGAAGATCTTGACTTCCGAACTCGAAATTTTTAATTTTTTGTTAAGTCGAAATTTCGAGATAAAAAGTCGACACTTAACAAAAATTTACTTGGATTTCCCTAATGATCCTCCATTTTATAATGCTTATAGTCATTTTTGTGTATAAAATCAACATACTTAAAAATTTTCACATGTTTTGATGAATGCCGATCCGCTGTGCCAAAGTTCGATGAAAGGCTTCCAGGTTATTATTTGTCCTGTGATTTTGTCCAGCTACTGAAAAGTTCTCAGGACCTGTAACAATCATCCACTGCCGGTTGAAATAAGCGAGCAGATTGCCCACCATGGGATCTTGATCAGGTTCAGCATTGGCAAATTGCTCAATATAGGCTAAACCCTCTCGAACCTTATCCACAGGTAAAAGTGGAAGTGCCATAAGAAGCTTGACAATTTTTTTTGTTGAGTCGTTATTTTGCACTCGCCGGACTAATCCAAGCTGTTGGACATGGCGCCAAATAGCCTGAAATTATGAAAATGAAAAGTACTTTTAGTGATGTCAATTAAGTCACAAAATAATTAGCTCTGCACAATTTATGATAATATTTAAATTTAAAATGTTTAATTAATTTCTTTTGTGAACATACTTGGGCAAAATGAAACCAACATCCTGACAATCTTGCTCAAGGAAAAGTATTTCGCAGGGCATTTTGCAAAGCTGGTTCGAAGTCTGTCAATATTTGGCTCGGGTTCATCTGGGGACATAAGTTTGCTTTCACAAATTGGAGAAGCATGGTATATGCTTGTTGTGTTTTCCTTGTCATCAAGGCATAGACACATGGTAATACCTAAAAAATTAATGCATAAGCATTAATTACTTTCAAAACTCAAATATCAGAATTATTATTTGCCATATTTTATATGCAAATTAACTACATACATAATTGAAAGCCTTTGCATGGATGGTAACCAGTTGAAGAAACATTGCTGGTGCAACTTTAAATGTTCCATCCATATAGATGTTTTGGGCAGGTTGCCAAACATCTCGCAGCATTTGTTCAGCAGCAAATACAAGAACTGTGACCCCTGTTGGTCCACCTTCATTTAGTATTCCCCTATAAAAAGCTTGCTGCACATCAGGGGTAGAATCCAGGGTGTTGGAATATAATGCATTTAAATCTAACATCATCCCTAATTCTCCTGGAGTCTGTGGAAGGGCGGGTACCGTCGATCTTCTAACTTTCTGCATAGTCCCTCTTAATGAAGCAAAAGATACCTGCTGAGCACCTTCTGGAAATCTAAAATTAAAAAAAAAATTATATAATAGTTTTTATTATTTGAATAATCAACCTATTCTATTAATGTGTAACTGAAGAAAAAACAATTGAAAAGAAACCGCTGTTGAAAAGCAAGAAACTGCAGTATATATTAAAAAAAATAAGGGAAACTATAGGGAAAATAGTTTTTCTGGTGTAATAACTCAGTTTTTTTGCAATTAATCCACAGTTGTAATCACTCTAAACAACTGCAATAAAATTTAGTTTTTCGCAAGTTTTTTTTCTTGCAACTGGTCTTGGAATCCCAGTTTTCCATATCATATTTTGGAACGTCCTGAGGGGTGGGGTTAGCAATACTTCATATTATTTTAAAGATACAAAATTCTAAAAATTCATTGGAGGATATTTATTTGGTGGGTGGAGATTAGTCAAACTGTTAGTATTGTTAGTAAAATAAGTTACAATCTGTTCAGTGGGTGGGGGAGGGTGGATGCACTATGCTTTAATATTGGGGGAGGCTCACTCCCTTCCCCCTGCACCTCCATAGTTGGTGCCTATATAGCCAGAGTGCACATGCACTCAACCTGGAAGTGGGCATCATGCTTGCTTTGAAATTCATAGTAATAAATAATATTAATTACCTTGCAATTTGTTCATCAAAGATTCTGCGAAAGCCTACAGTTGAATCCTTTGCTTTTCGCTTGCAACTTGATTTGAATAAGTGCTTCTGGACTTCGCTGACATTTGCAACATGATTGTGTGGTTTCGTTACAACAAACTGAATATTTTTGTTTGCCCTTCCTTGACAAAATTTGTTTGCACATTTATAATATGTTGTCAGTCCATTTGAACAACTCTTTTTGTAAATGAAATCATTGTGCACATACAGCTGAGAATTATGGCATTTGCCTTCAATGATCTAAAATGAATGTAAATAAATAGTACATAATTAGCTTATCACAATACACAAATTATTTTCCTAGCAGTATTGATGGAGCATAGTACATGTACTACACAACACCATGGATGTACACCTCGGTTTTTTTTGTTTTGCCACAGAAGTTGACTTTATTTCGAAATTTTGAATTTTTTAATCAAAATTTTGACAGTTTTGGTTCAAATATTCCACTTTTTAACTTTAAATTTTGAGTTAAAAAAGTCTGAATGATGAGTTGAAAAGTAAAAAAATAAAAAAAATTATTTGGATCCTGCTCTAATACAAGTGAATAAAGTACTGCAGTAATATTGCAGTGCACTGCAATCCAGATTGCAGTTTTACTGCAGTATATAGGCTTATTGCAATAAGCCTATTAACTGCAATAAAAGTACAATCAAACTGTTAGATTCTAAGAGTTTTATGAAACACAACTGCAATAAAATTGCATTCCACTGTTGCATAAAAATTCCAAATTGCATAAAACTGTTGGAATCTAGCAGTTTAACTGCACTATTATTGCAGTTTAACTGTAGGCAAGGATTGTAATCTGGATTACAGCCAACTGCAGTATGAAATGGTTCTATATAAAGAAATGAACATTTTCGTAAAAGATAAGAATAAATTGGTGAAGAAATTAGATTTAAGATTTCTCACACAAAATGTTAATGAAAAGTAGTAATTATTCACTTATAGAACATCACAATAGGGTCCTTAAGACCATCAGTATCACAGTAAGTTCGTCAATGGTTTTTTGGGTACATGGGGAAATTGAGAATAGAGTAACATCTCTTCCAAGAGAAGAGACCGACCAGAATAAACATATCTAACCAAAAATCCTCTAAGGTAAACTAGGATGATGTCATTGTCATAAAATTAGTCCATTACGTGATGGAAAACAGCGCCACCAGGTAAAACAATACATTTGGCGGCACCAGACAGAAAAAGGGGGAAAACAATTACCCCCTAGTGTCAAATATCCCAATAAAGTTGAGGTCGAATTGGGGTGCCCCAACCCCCCCCCCCTCCTCAAAATTGTGAAGCGTCAAAAAAAAATATTTTTGAAAGGAAAATGGGCAAAATACACAAAAAAAATACAAACCACAAAAAACCCGGAAAAACAAACAATTATCACTCAAGAAGACCTAAAAAAAATTTCAAAATTGAATAAAGGAGCAGCAATATTGAAGTACCAGGACATGCTCATATAGGTCCTGGATATGACGGCACTGGAGTGCCGTCAAGTTGAAGGACGGGGACCAGGGCGCATCACAGGAGAAACCGTCGTCCAACCTCAGATGCCAGAAAAATGGGATGGGAAATGTGCCGTGGAAGTGGTTGGCATCACAGGTGGAACCGGAGGCCAAGCATGTAGCACAAGAGTGGGTGACCATGTGAGCCACCTCATACGGAAGGTGTATGAGGATGTCCCACGCGTGGTAAAAGGCATGGAGACGCTCAGGACGTTGATAATCGAAGATCCGTGGTTCGTCGTTGCAGAATGAGGATTCTGCCCAAATTTTGTCTGGAAGGTAGGCTGGCCAGACGATGGAGATCCGACAAGGGCTATAAGCCGGAATACTGCGGAGCGGCGGATTTGACGAGGAAGAACTTGCTGGACTGGCTCCTGGATCGTGCGGCAATGAAGGTACTGGAGACAGCAGCTCTTTCAGGCCAGGGCTGGCACAGAATTCAAAGGGTGGTGATTCTGTGGATAATGTAAGGTCCGTGCAAAATGGCACGGAAATTGGCGGTTCCCTCAAACAACCTGGCAGAACGGGTGAAGAAGGTCCTCCGTCAGAAGAAGGCAGCCCATGGGAAGATTCAAAAGATGGCGGGACCGACGCCGCGTGGTGGCAGGTAAGCAAATTAGGTGATGGGCCAAACCAAGAATGGGGTTGTACGGGGGAGAACGGCGACATGGGCTCGTCCAATGTATGTTCCGGGGAAAGCACAGGAGTGGCAGGCGTAGAAGCCGAAGCAGATGCTCGCAGCTTTAAGATGGCGGCCAGCAAAGGAAAGTGTTCCTCAGAGTACGTGCAGTGTGAATAGTCATTTTACTGTTTAATTAGTTCTAAATAACCGGTAGCTTCTTCAACAGTGTCTAATATAATGGAATGGAATGGCATCAGGAACACCGACGGCGGCCTGGGCGAGCAGCTATTGGGCATAGTGAAGGCGCCGGAAAATATCAACTGGAATCAGTGGAGCCTCAGGAATCCACGCACGGCAAAAAAGAGGGATGAATTCGGACATCGTAAGTTGTAAGTACTGGTTGAAAAACCGCAAAAATATCGAGAGACTGATAAAATCAATGGGGGTCCTAGATAGGGACCAAAAGGCCCCCATTGTCTTGTGTAATGGGCCACTCAGGATCGTAATCCTTATCTCAGAGTAGCCCATTGTCTTACGCATGGGATCGGCCCGGCAGGAAACAAGAACAAAAGGAAAGCCCCCATGACAAGGAACGAAGGGAACACGTCCCAAGACGGAACACACCCACGGGATGTACAATATTGCAGCCAGGGACTCAATGGAAAAACCGTGAGTAATAAATTTGAATTTGCAATCGAACAAAGGCCCATGATTTGTACGAGAAAAGGCCTAGAAAAAGCGTTAGGCCTAACACAAAAAATGCTCGAATTTCTAAGACTATAAGGCCTATAAATCACAAGAATTATAATAAAAATTGCCCAAGTCGGATAACCTCTAATGGGACTGTTTGTTTTTAGGGAATCATCGGAGATCTCCAAGAAAACACCCAAGAGGACACGAAAATTGTGTAGGTAAGTGAATTGCACAGAAAAAATGCATAAATTTGCACGAGCATGAATAGAAAATTCAAAATCTAGAAAATCACTTCAAAGTTGGAGAAAACCAAAGCAAATACTGCACGAATTTGGTGGCAAAAAGGCTTAATTCCTCAATAAGAATACTCGCTAGTGTACGTAGTGCACGCAGAGTGTAAAACTCTGAAGACTGGGTGCAATTCCCAGGCGAAAAATTATGAGGAATACACAACCAAAACCCAACCAAATATCTCCCGAAATGTCTCAAAAAGTGGCTAAGAGCAAGAGGGAAATTATTATCTCTAAGTGTTTTATTTTGCAGACCCAGAACTACCTGGTGAATGATAGGAGCTTGGAGCCCGTAAGAAAGGAATTCATGGAGAATCTCTAAATCAGTTTGTATCTCCATTATTGTAGAATTTTGGAGAAAATAAATCAGGATACCGGGGCTGAAGAGTGACCGGTACCTGACGTTTGCTGGCAATCTCGGCCACATGAACTACCTTGTAAATTGTAGTTGTTTGTTCATTAGCAGGTATTGGAAGATCAAGATTTAAGTTTTCTACTGCTTCGGAATGAAGAAGAGAAAGGGCTGCTTGCTGATTATGCCAAGCATTGGAATTACCGGGATTCTGCAAAACCACGTAAGGGAAACATTTGTAGTAAAATTCCATAAATTTCCTAAAACCATATTTTAAAATGCATGCATCAACTCTGAGTTGCAGCATGTCGGCACTCAGATGCTGAAAACTTGCAGGTTTTGCTCGAAATCCCTGACGTAACCGGGAATCTCTAATAAATGGTTCCAGTACTGGGGTAACTGCGATTATATCCCCAATCTTAGGACCTGGAAGATCCTCACTAACTGAAATCGGTACTGGGATTTCTTCGACAGAATTAGTTCGAGGATGACCTCTAGGCCGCCATTTTATTACCGGCAGAGGAGGAAATGGGTCCTCAGGGCTGCCGTCCATTGAATACGCGGTAAGTGCTTCGGAGTGGTAGACTCCAAGAGATACGGACCGCACCGGATCCCAAATTTGGTAGGTAGTGGGACCGATGACTT
The DNA here is from genome assembly GCA_034700285.1 of Proteroiulus fuscus. NCBI lineage: Eukaryota > Metazoa > Arthropoda > Diplopoda > Julida > Blaniulidae > Proteroiulus > Proteroiulus fuscus. The sequence goes on from JAQIXP010000972.1 coordinate 15,137, forward strand.
TAGATATCACGTAAACCCCATCTCTTTTATGCGCCAGTTTGGAAGTAAAGCCAGAAGTTTTCGAACTTAAAACATGAGTTTTCAACAGTACTTGATTTCCCTCTTAAAAGGACGAAAAAGGAATCTCGTCATTTTTCGAAGCACGAAGATCTTGAGCTTTCTCAAGTAAATCTTTTGCTTCTAACATGTCATGTGCCATTTCTTGCAGGAAAATTGAAATAGGCGTGCGGACAAACGTCAAATCGTGGCAGAAGGCCTGAAACTCGAGAATGCTGTCTCGGGGATGCCTTGGCTCACGACCGAACGTCAGTAGTACCGGCGAAAAGCCAGTGACGGTACTAGGAGTGGAATTCATAGCCCAACAGATCGCAGATAAATGCTCATCTCAGGTCGTATGAAATTCTTGTACGGCAATCGCCAATTTTTGTTTTAAGTCTCGGTGTTTGCGTTCCACCGGGTTTGCACGTGGCAAACAATTTGCAACCCATTGCAAATGTATGTTCATGCTTTCAGCCAATTGTTTGATAACGGACAAGATGAACTGCGTCCCGTTATCGCATCGTAAAATTTTGGAAAACCGTAGCGCAAGAAAACTTCGAGAGTCAGCGTTGAAGCTATGTTCTCGGCAGTGGCTGCTAGCAATGGAAAAAGATCAAAGAAACCAGAAGCAATGTCCATGATGGTCAATAGGTGAGTATTGCCATTTATTGTTTTTGGAAGGGGACCGACAAGGTCTACACTTAATATTTCGAAGCGCTCAGGAATTCTCAGAGAGAGGGCTTCCTTGGCAAGAGCCGCATTAGAGGGTTTAAATTTATGACAATCTACGCAAGTGTCTATAAATTTGGCTACATCTTTTCGTAGCCCTGACCAATAATATTTAGTCAAAATTCTTTGGCAAGTTCCAGTGATACCGGGATGGCCTGCCTCAGGGGTCGAATGATTCCATCGAATCATGCACTCGACCATGCTTTTGGGAATACAGAGCCGTGGTTCGAGGGAATCCTGACCGCTGAGATGACGGTAGAGGACGTCATCAATAACATTGTAACCTCGAGCCTCGTAAGTGTGCTCCTTAATTCTAAGATCTGAATTTTTATTTTTCGCAGGAGCTGAGTCCATGACGTCTAAAATTTCAGCCAAGAATGGGTCCTGAAATTGGAGTTTTCTAAACTCCAGAGAGGTAAGTGGTTTCTCGTCAATGAGCAAATGATGGACGAGAACGACAGGTTCTGGAACACCCGTAGGACGAGACATTAGGTCCGCAAGGGCGTTCATTTTTCCTGGAATATACTCCACGTCAAAATTATAATTTTGGACTGATAAGGCCCACCGGGCGATGCACCCTGAAGGAGTCGTGAGTGACATCAACCACCGCAGTGGTCGGTATGAATGACAAATTTCATGCCGTCGATGTAAGAACAAAATTTTTTGATTGACCAGATAACTGCTAATGCCTCCTGCTCAATCACAGAATAATTCTTTTGAGCAGGATTAAATTGTTTTAAGGCATATTCTATGACCTTATGGTCTTCCCCATTCCCTTGGACAAGAACGGCCCCCATAGCTTCTCCACTGGCGTCCGTGTACAAGCGAAAACCTTGTTCAAAATCTGGTTGAGCAAGTACCGGCGCGCTGCAGTTTCTTTTTCAGCAGATCAAAAGCTTGCTGACACTGGGGCGAAAAATTAAATGGAACGTCCTTTTGAAGTAACGCGTTTAGCGGTGCCGCTATCTGAGCCAGGTTCGGAATAAATTTTCCAAACCAGCGACAGGCCGAAACAAAGGACTTGATTTGAGTGGTATTAACAGGATATTTGAGAGCTAATACCGCCTTGACCTTTTCCATACAAGGTTTAATTCCTTCGGCCGAAAGATAATGGCCAAGAATTTTACTTCTGATTTAAAGAAGTGACATTTCTTGCGTTTGAGAAATAAATTATGTTCTCTCATGTTAAGAAAAACTTTTCGCATGTCTTGAAGATGTTCTAGAAAGGCCCCTGAGGTCACAACAAGATCGTCCTGAAAAGGATCGATGGTGACCTCAGGAAATTTGCGCATCATTTTCTTGACCACCCTTTGGCAGTGGGCAGACGAGTTTTGCGCTCCTATAGGCATTCTAGTGTAATGAAATAAGCCTTTAGGAGTCAGTCGTAAAATATTTACTAGACTGGCGAAATCGGAATTTGCCAGTAGCAATTCGTGAGATTCAAGGTGGACATAAATGGTTTCCCTCGGACTCTTGCTAAAATATCGTCGCTGTGTGGCAACGGATATACGTCGGGTACGGTGACTTTATTCAATCGACGGAAATCCGTGACAAGCCGAAAATCGGTTCCGGTGTCATCTTTTGCGACGAGTAAGGACGGTGTAGCCCATTCGGAAACGCAAGGTTCTAAGTACCCTTTCTCTAACAAAATATCTTTTTTATCGTCCATGATTTTACGTTTTGCAGGCGAAACTGTATACGGTCGCTGCATACATGGACGAGCTCCTTCATTAATCTGGATGACCTGAGCTTCGACATTGGCGTGTCCAGAGGGCTCCGCAAAAATGTTCGAAAATTCTTCTAACAGATCTTCCACTTGTCTTCTCTGTTCTGCAGTTAAATTCACCGCTTCATCACTACGGAGCGTAAGCGACTCTAAATGCTGTACGAGCGAGCCGGTCAGTAGATCTGCATCTGTGGCAGTCTCTTCCGCAGATTCTGAAGACGGAACTCCTTGGAAAAACGGTATTCTTCCAGAGGGGTGAACTGCTGCCGGTTTGAAACTGTTTGCCGGAATTGCCGTAGATCCACCACTCTTTGGTACGGTGATCCAGACAAACCCTGACCTTCTCCAAAAAGTCGATTCCAAGTAACACGGGAGTGTCAATGAATGAAGGAATCACTATCAGTGCCTGTTGACGGAGCACTCCATCAATATCGATTTCCACATTGGCTACGAAGGCCTCAATATCCTGATCTCGGTGATCCACCAATGTGATTGGACAATTGTACGGCATCATCGGAATATCGTTATCTTTCAAGAGGTGGAACAGACGTTGCCCACCTAACGAAGAAGTGGAACTTCCGTCCATCAAGGCAGATGAGACGAGTCCCTCGATGAGAATTTCCACTTCGGTCAAGCCTGTACCCCCCCAGTTCCAGGCGGATTATGCTGCACTACCAGTTTCGGATCTCGCAGCACAACCATGTGTGAATTCTGAACTTTCTTGACTTCTTGTCCAGTCTTTCGCTGTCCTAAACAATTCGGACAATTGAGTCTTGTGACGTCGGGGTATCCGCAGTCAAAACATCTCATATGGAATTTCTCTCCTGTGTTAGTCTGAGGAGGATATTCCTTCTTATCCCCTGGTGGACGAAATGTCGGATGCACCGGAGGTTGATAAAATCTTGCAGACTTTTGCTGAGGATTCGCCTGAGGATATTGCGAAAAATTTTGTTGAGGAGGGTGATACGGTCTTAATGCTCGCCAAGACGTATTGGCACCCGGATTCTGGAAAGGAACCTTTTGAATATTCTGAGGTGCATAGTATGTCTTAGGAGGATCATATCTATGATTATCTCGATTAGGATCCTTGTTATTAGACAACGGTGGTGGAGGAGGACCACGACCTTTTTGCGATCTATAATTCATGATCTGTATCCGATCGCCTAGACCGGAGGCAGGATCATTGTGTGGCCATTGATTCGCATCGCGAAACCGTTTTTTAATTGCTATTGCTTCAGCTCGCAATTGCACCAAAGTTGGACCTGGAGGCAACCGCAATTCTTTAAGGACCACAGGATGGAGACCTCCTTGAACGACTTCCACCCGTGTCTCCTCCTCAATTACTCTCGTGAATTCAGAAAATTTGTCTGCCATCGCCACAAAATAATCGGCAACCGGTTGTCCGTAACGTTGGCCGCAATGAACTCACAAAGATAAAATTTTGCTTCCTCCCAGGTTTTGACTTCTCGGAGAGCTGTCTCCCACCATTTTCGCGCTTCACCTTCTAGAAGCCATAACAAAGCCACTTTCATCTGAACATCAGAAAAATTATGGCCATCGCGGATAAGATCCATCGTGGTCATCCAGCCGCGGAATTCGTCTTTATTGCCCTTAAAAGCTTTGACCCTATGGAAGGCATCCTTGACCTTGTCATTGAATTCTTCTCGAACTCCGGTCGCTCTTTCTCTGGAGAAAGGATTTCCCTGCGCATGATCCGCCAACGGTACGTTGGGGACCTGAGTACTCGGCGCGAGGATTTCTTGGGACAGGGAAGTACTCCCCACCCCAGCGAGAGTCGGAGGTGCAATAGGAACTATAGGATTCGACCACGGATTCTGTCCAATAGGACCAAACAAACTAGACGTCTGCACTCCAGGGGTTGTACCTGCTGGAGGCGACGGTTGAGGTGGCATCCACCTTGGAATGGAGGTGCCCACATTAATGTGCAACGGTGACGTCACCACCCCCCGGATTCGGGACATGAGAAGTGGCCATGGAGGGCATGGACCTATCGTCCATAAGAATTGCAACTTGCTGCCTTAAAATGTATAATTCATTAGCAGGTTGTTGCTCTAGTGGTGGGGGCAGACGTGGAGGAGTACCCCCAACACCCTGAACTGTTTGTAACAGAGCTTCCCAAACTTGGGCATCAGCTCTTAAATGCTGTAGCTGGGGGGTATCACCGCCTCCCAGGCTACATCTACGGCTGGTCCCCCTGTGACATCAGGAGAGGTAGGTTGGGATGCAAAATGCGACATTTTCGAGAAATTAGTGAAAATATTCCTTAAAACAAAATGGATTCTGGCTGGCAGAGCAGAAACCAGAATCTTAAATTTAGACTGGACACCCTGTATGAAGGAATGATCCTAGTCTCAAAATGAAGTTGGGAAAACTCAACCAAACTTTTATTTTTCCTGATAAAATCAAAGGAAATTTACTAAGAAATTTATTCAAAATAATCACTCAATATTTATTATTTTTGTTCTAGGGTATCCTAGACCACCATAGAAGCAAAGCAATAGAACAAATGTGGGGGCAATTAGCACGTACCACAAGAAAATTGGCAAATATGGCCACAGAAAATCCACACAAAGGTAAGAAAAATTCTGATTTTAATTATTTATTCATCGAAATTGCGGAATAATTCCAGCAAACTTCAAAATTTACGAGATTTTATTTTCATTCGTATATGGTCACTTATTAACAAGAAGTCGACCAATTTGGATTACCATAGGATACAAGATTTCCAAAATGGCGGACGGACAATGCAGAAGGATGCAAGGTGCTCAAGAAAAAGCCGATTTCGGGATTAAAATTACTCTAAGGTAAATCTTAATACATTTAATACTTTATGTGGGGGTTGTTTATAACTCCGCCACACTTTTCAGAATTTCAGACAGCCGCCAAATACGAATTTTGGACGTCTTTTTCAGATTCGGCCTACGCCTTTTCAAGATTCCTTGGGCGTGGACGAGACTTAAATTTTGCCGTATTGTGCCACAAAAATGGACATAGATCGTCCTAAAAAGGTATGAATTTTAATATTCAGACATTCATTTATTCTAAGAAAATATTGGGTAAGCCCCCGCTCTAATTGCTAGCAAGTTGGGCAACTTAGAAACGAGGCCCCACGTTGGGCGCCATTGAAATGGTTCTATATAAAGAAATGAACATTTTCGTAAAAGATAAGAATAAATTGGTTAAGAAATTAGATTGAAGATTTCTCACACAAAATGTTAATGAAAAGTAGTATTTATTCACTTATAGAACATAACAATAGGGTCCTTAAGACCATCAGTATCACAGTAAGTTCGTCAATGGTTTTTTGGGTACATGGGGAAATTGAGAAT
>JAQIXP010000973.1:0-20975 GCA_034700285.1 Proteroiulus fuscus
TCGTTGAACTTTCACCCGTTCTTGAGTTGTTTCAGTTTGAAGAAAACGAATTTAACATTGAAATCCCCATAGGCCCAAGCTGTTAAAAGTGTGGACAGCCCCCTTAATTTAAAAATCGCTAAGGTTCATTTAATATTTTCAAAGTTCGATTAGATTCATTTTAAGATTTGGAAAGTTTTAGAAGATTCATTTAAGATTTACCAAAATTAAAAATTCACCAAGATTCATTTAATACTTGGTAATAATTTAATACAATTCATTTTAATACTTGGTAATCAACAAAATGTGCTAAGATTCATTTAAGATTCAGCAAAGTTCACTTTGGATTCAGTAGCATTTGCTTATGATTTGTCACTATTTTAATACCCGATTGGAATCGACTAAAATTCGCTTAAAATGCACAAAGATTCATTTAGGATTCACCAAAATTTACCGAGGTATATTTGAAATCACTCTGGATTCATCCGAGGGATTATTTTTGGGATTGGCTTAGAGCGAGCGTACGGGAATCGCCGTTATTGTTTTACCCCTTGCCCCAGGTTTGGTCCGAACCCGTTATAATTATAATATTCAGTCTTCATTCTAGTTCTATGCTTAAAATACTTTAAATGTTAGCGTTAAATTCTGTCGTTCCCAAAATATATACGTTTGCGTTTTGAGAGTGTTAAGTGCCTGATTTAACCGTGTCAAATAATTATATCCAGTTCCTTCTCTTGTTTGAAAGTAATCCGTTTCGTCAACTGGATCGGTTTACGATGCTTTTTTAATCCCAAACTAGTTTTAAAAATATGCACAATAGTTACGAACATTTTTTTTTCGCGAATGTTGTTCATACTCGCCGTGTGGTCTCGTTCTCTCCATATTTTCACTTGATTTTTTTTCTTTTTTGTCCGGTTTTTATGTTTAGCGATGAACTTTTGTTTTCTGGTGTGTGTTTTCGTCTCGTTTACCCTTTTTATTCGACATTTTCAAATGGTGTCTACCAGGCAATGAAAAGTCATAAATTTTGCATGATTTCCATCGCAAAAAATAATGTAGATTAGTTGAAGTTAAAAAAAAAACCGAACTTGAGTTTTTCGTGGATTTGCGATTTTAAAATCATGATTTCGTAAACCGGGAACGAAAATTGTGTTGAATCGATATTTCGGGAATCCCGGTTTTGTCAAAAGATCGCGATTTCCAGATAATAAAATTTACAGTATTTGTGCCAAATATTTTAGATTTCGTGAAATTTAAAATATCTAGTTTATTTGGCCCAAAAATTGCGATTTTTTTTAAATCAAAATTTTCAATAATGGTAATTTTGGAAGTCGTCATTTTATCAAAATTAATTTTTTGAATCATGATTTTTAGACTAGAAATCAACGTTTTATTGAATTGTGATTTTAGAAATCCAGATTGTGACAAAAATGAGATTTTTGAATGAAGATTTTTATACCGAAATCAAGATTGCAATGCGAAAAATCTTAATTTTTTTCAGAAATCTCAATTTTAAAAATCATGATTTTTGCGGCAAATATTCTGGATTTCGGGAAAATCCACTTTTGAAATCATGATTTTGGCAGCATTTTTTTTTTTCAATCGTTATATTTCAACAGGAGTTGAAAATCTTATGAAATCACGATTTTAGAAAATCAAATTGTGCCAAAATCGTTGTTTCAGAATCACCGTTTTTCGACCGAAATCCATTCAAATAAAAATATCCAAAAATTCATAGTTTTTGGAGCCCTTTTTGCTGCCCGCTGGACGCCATTTTTCATAATTTTTATTGTAGTTAATATATGGCAGGCCCCCCGTATATCGTTGCATAATTAAAAATTTTCCGAGCGGAGATTTGAGAATCGGTTGGGGAAAAATGGTTGTTGTAAAAAGACACGATATATATAGCAAGCATATCAGACTGAAATTAAGCCGCTGCCGAGAGTTGATTTTGGGAAATTTTTATTGGGATTTGGTTAGGTTTGTTCACGAATTGAATAAAAGCAGTTTTTGGTTATGGAAACACAATCTCGAAATAATATTTTTATGCGGCCTAATTTGTGCCTATTGAAAAAAAATTTTATTTCATCGAGTCTGCTCGAACGAGTTATAATCGAACAAATTAAGTGAAAAGATGCGTGCTTTTGAAAGTTCAAATACAATGATGACCCCCTGCGGCTTATTTTTGTTCTAGGCCTGGGAAAATATTGTATAGTCGGACTAACCTTAACTTGGGCAATAATTTGCACCCTGGTGGCCGTAAGGGAACTATGCGTTAGTACTTGTTAATACATACTGTCGGTAAAATGGCCCGTATTTGGGCTTTATATTTTCAACCCAATCCATGTATTCGGGACATTTTATTTAAAGGGACAGTCTCACTTTGAAACTAGTTATTTTTAAACAGTACACAATTACTAGATATTAATTTCTGTGCCAATGATAATTGCAGCAAAGTTTTCGTTTTGAAGAAATCACGAGGTTTCCAAAATCAGCCAAAGGCTGATTTCCTCAGCCTTCGGCAAGCTTTAAAGCGAGGTGGCGCCCCCTGGCACACGTACGTCTATGGCCTCGCGAGAGCTCGCGCCTTCGTTCCGATAGGAGGCGCCACAATGCTGTAAAGAATATGGCGTCTATTGAGGCTTCGCATTGCCAACCAAATCCATGTATTCGGATCATTTTATTTATTGATAGATATAGTCAAATGCAATCGCAATTTCCATTTTAATTATAATTTTTCACGCTCTTTTTATTAAAACCAACTTGTTTCAAAGTGAGACTGTCCCTTTAATGATTGGTGGGCTCAAATGAAATTGCGATTTTCGTGCCTTTCCTAAGTTTTCATGCTCTTCCTCCTACAACCCACCTCTTTCAAAACGGGACTTTCCCTTTAATCGGACCAGCTTAATTGAGATTCTCCCTACAAAATGGCTTCCTCTGCATATATCCTAACTACTTAGGCAATGGGAAGTTTTGACCGTTTCCTAGTTTGGATGCGATGTGGTCAATCTTTACCTAAAAACTGTTTCTAATCCCTAATTTACTCATTGCAAATGTATAATCTCTTCTGGTTAACGTATTTACGTAGGCTCGTTCAAGTCCTAACTAGTGCAAAATCGACTGGTCGTCCAAAGTTAGGTGGGGATTTCCTTGACCTTTAAAATGGAATTGTGGTGGTGGTTGGAGCTTGCCAGGAGCCGGTAACCTTTGAGCCCGCCGCAAAAGGTCACGTCGCTGAAGGTGGCGAATTGGGGCGATTCGCAGGTGGCCCGGCTGTCCTCCAAGATGTCGTGTTTCGTTAACCAGTCTTTCAACCATTGCAAGTTGCAGTTGCAGTTGAATATGTTATCTGAAACGAGCGATACATAATTATCTAGTAGGCCTACCATTTTTATTTCAGTTTTATAGTGCTAACGTGTTTGCAAATGTTCCCATTTACTAATTTTTTTATTATTATTATTTCAGCCTAAAATATGCCAGTAAAAAAAACCTGGTAATTTTTGAAGAAAGTAAATCCATGAATTATGATGAATTTCTGTGCTTTCGGGCGCTATTCAAGTGAGTATTAGTTTACACCTAAATCGGAATAATTAGGCGTACTTTGCTATATGACCCTGTTACCAATTGGTAACCATTGGTTAGCACTTGGTAACGGGGTCTGAACACGGAGCGTGTTTCTTGTGGCTTATGCTGTTGAAATGCCAGGTAACCAAAAGGGTTACCCACTCGGGATCTACCTAATTAGGTAAGAGTACCAAGTGAGATCAAAAAAATTAAGGCTGTTTTCTCTCCACTTACGGGTAGGCCGTAAGACGGTGTAGAGGAAAAAATTGCCCCAGGAATGCTTCGTACAGGAAACTCACAGAGCAGCGCGTATGCATTTTTGCGTTTGGGTTTTAACCTATGATGCGGATAACAACTACTTGTGGACCAGACCACAAAAGCGCATGATCGGATAAGCACGCCAAAATATGACTATATCGATGGCTTAATTCGGAAGTGGTGAATACGCCGATTTGTCAAAAACGAGATAATTGTACCATTGTGATCCCGGAAGTGTCCCCGATGAACCTAAAGTTACGGAAGTGAGAAGTGGCGAATAAGCCACGACCCGTCGTTTCTAAGAGTTAGAAGTGGTGAATGGTACGATTCGTCGGTTTACATTTTAAAAATTTCTCCATACCTGGATTTTTATTAAATAGGAAGTGGCGAATTTGACAATTTTCGTTCATTTTTTTCTTCTTTTTTTTGTTGCATTGTTTTTTATTCAATAGGAAAACTCGTGGATGTGCACATTCGCTACTTCACGCTTAATTTATTTCTTTTTCCTACAAAATAAGTTAAAGTGAAAAGGGCGAATTTGCATTTTTAAGCCTTTTAGTTCACAAATTACTTAATTAATTGACTATAATTTAATTATTTTAAAAAAAATTAACGCATTCCCTATAAAATATACATATTGTTCTATCTGTTCACCGAATTTCATCCTTTTAACATTGTTTATTTCCAAGTTATACCCTTTTTCCACGAAAACGCTATCATCTGAAAACCCACTTTTTGCAAATTGGCGACTTCTGAATTAAACCATCGATATGGTACCTAGCGGAATCTCATGGACCAGAGCATTTACGCAAGTCGTACTTACACGGAAGCCAAACATTGGCGATGCTGGGCAGATTTTCGTCGTTGAAGGTGTTGTTGGCTAACGTGGCGATCCAGTTATCGCCCAGGTTGAGCGTGCTCAGCTTATCCATTCGGGAGAAGGTCGAGGCTCCGATGGTGGCGATTTGGTTGCCCGAAAGCTGGAGTTCGTCCAGGTAGGTCAGCCCTCCGAAGGCGTATTCGGGCAGCGAAGCGAGGAGGTTCCTGGAGAGGTCGAGGTAAGTCAGGAAAGGGAAGTCGACGAAGGCGAAGGGCACTATCTCCTTGATGGCATTCTGGTAGAAACTCAGGTAACCCAAAGTGGTGCGGAAGGGAAGGTTCTTCATGGGATTCGCGTTCAGGGCCGAGATGGTGTTGTACGAGAGGTCGAGCTTCTTCAGGTTGGCGTTGAGGTTGACGAAGGAGGCGTGCGGGAAGGTCTCCAGGATGCTGTAGCGCACGTGCAACTCCACGATCCGGTAATCCTTGAATATATTTTGGGGGAAGTCGGTGATTACGCTCCGTTCCAGGCGCAGCGTGAAATCTGTTCCGGAGGACGAGGCGTTTTTCAGGGCTTCGTCCAGCGTGTACAGGCTGCACTGGTCAATGTGGATGCAGTTGACGTCCGGCAGGCTCACCTGGCAGGATGGGGTGAGGCCGAGAACGCCGCCGACCGACAGGATGGCGAGTAGCGCGGTCAAGCGTTGCGCCATTTGATCACAAAGTCGGGTTAGCTCGGACGACAAGATGGCGGCGGAATCAATCTTTTTAATTGTGGAGCTCCGCGAATGTTTATATCTTTAAATCATTTTGTGATAATCTTCCTCGGAAGCAAAGTTTCTGACTTAATTAAGGAGGCCCAATCACTGCGCTCTGTACTGATTAGATAACATCGTCTCTAAGCTGCACTTTAATGCGTCAATGATACGGATTAAGCGTTTTCGATGGATGCCGCGTGGATTAGACTAATTATTTCGTGCGGATTTAAGTTTTTGGAAATTAGATCAGGATAATGGGGCTAATGTCAATCGTGGGATTGGGTTTTATTTTTCTCGCGAATTTGTTTTGCCGAGAAGCCAAAAATTGTATTTTGGAGAATGTTTGAAATTGTACGATAAGTTTCGGGTATTCGGCTTTAGCTCAGAAAATTATGGCGAAGATCATTTTCTAAGGAAAAATTCTGCTAATTTTCTGTATTTTTAATTATTTTATCCGAAATCTTTCTCTTGATATTTTCGAGAACTTTTTTTTTCAAATTTAAAGCTTATACAAGCAATTATGGAATAAATTTCAAAATTTATGGTAAAAATAATTTTTCAAATTTACAAATATTTGCGATGTGATTTTTACAAACATTTGCAATGTTTTTTTACAAACATTTGCAATGTTTTTTTACAAATATTTGCAATGGTTTTTCACAAACATTTGCAATGTTTTTTCCACAAATATTTGCAATGTTTTTTTTATTACAAATATTTGCAATGTTTTTTTTACAAATATTTGCTATATGATTTTTACAAATATTTGCAATGTTTTTTCACAAACATTTGCAATGTTTTTTACAAATATTTGCAATGTTTTTTCTACAAATATTTGCTATGTTTTGTGTTTTTTTTTACAAATATTTGCAATGGTTTTTTTCTAATATTTGCAATGGTTTTTTTCTAATATTTGCAATGTTTTTTCTACAAATATTTGCAATGTTTTTTCACAAACATTTGCAATGTTTTTTACAAATATTTGCTATGTTTTTTCTACAAATATTTGCTATGTTTTTTGTTTTTTTTTACAAATATTTGCAATGGTTTTTTTCTAATATTTGCAATGTTTTTTCTACAAATATTTGCAATGTTTTTTTCCACAAATATTTGCAATGTTTTTTTGTTTTTTTTACAAATATTTGCGATGGTTTTTTTTACAAATATTTGCTCCTCATATTTAAATTATTTTTCAAAAGCTGGGAATTAATAATTTAAATGTTGAAATATTTGTTTTGAAAGCTAAGAGTATAACTTTTGGGAAAATGTTTTTTTTTTAAATTCAGGTTCAGTTATGGATTTTTAAAAGCTGTTGGATTTAAGCTCTATTATTATTTCTTTAAATTACAATTCACAGATTTCGTTAAAAATTTAGTTTATAGCCATTTGCAAATGGCTGAAGGTTATGGTTTATTTGAACCAAGACCACAGAAATTGAATTGTGGTACTCGACCTAATCAGTAGATGGCGCCACACCATTATAAAAAAAATGGATGCTTCCAGTGAGAATCCATCCAATTCAACCTCTTTCCAAGTTATATTTATTGAATGGTGAGTTCAGTTAACATTTAAATCTTCAAACCATTTGTCATTATATTTTTTTCTAATTTTAAACATAATTTTATTTTAGGTGATACTTTCCCTTTAAAAGGAATTATGGGCTATTTGGCCGGTCGAATGCCCAAATTTGCCAATCGGATAAACTTTTCTGGAAAATTTCTCGAGAGACGGCGAAAATAGAGGAAATTAATTGAAAATGAATGAGAAGGAAAGAAATCAGGATTAATCGATTGTAAATTAGGTGCTTTTTGGATTGGAAATGTAATTAGGCTACTGGTCTAAAATGGGCTTGCTTACGATTGGCTAAACTTATATTAGATTTTTGTTTTCATTAAGAAAGATTCGTACCAGGGATTGTTTTTTTGAAGTAGCTTAAGTAGAAATTCAAACCATTATATTTGTGTAACGAAAGTCATTTATTTTTAGTCTGCCTATTTTTATTATTTAATCCGTTGTTATTAGCCGCAAAGGATTTTTAGCTTTTTTAATTAGGTGAGGATTAGCGTAATCCCGTGCTTCATCTCCCGATCTAATGAAATTTTTGTGCCAAAACATTTGTTGCGCAAAATGGCTCCTCAAAATTGCCTAAATTTAAATATTCAAATTTTGTAAATTTAATATTACAAATTCAGGGGGGTTTTTTCCTAGTATTTTTCTAGTCTTAATTTTTTATTTTTTATTTAAAAATAGGGAAATATTTCAAAGTTTTCTCCAAATATCTCTTAATCAGCATTGAATTTTGTAGAAATTAGTATTGCCTAAATTTAAAAAAAAAGACAAATTGCAGAAATTTTTGATTATTTCCAGAACATTTGAGCATTTTTATTTGTACATTATGGCAAATTCAATTTGTTTTTGCTAGTTGTTAACTAAAAGTCTTAATTTTTTTAAATTTTAATTTGAAAATAGGGAAATATTTCAAAATTTTCTCACCATATATCTTAAACAGCATTATATTTTGTAGAAATTTGTGTTGCCTAAACTAAAAAAAAAAATTGCAGAAATTTTGAACATTTTGGCATTTTTATTTGCAAATTACGGCTAATTCAGTTGTTTTTTTTGCTAGTTTTTAACTACAAGTCTTGCAGTTTGAAAATAGGGAACTGTTATGAAAATTTGCAATTCAAAATTTTCGTCGAACATTAATTTTACAAAATTTGAATTGAATTCAAATCAAAAGTTTGATAGATTACATACACTTTTAACACACTTTATACATGGCATTAAAAAAGTTGTTAATATTTGAAAAAAAATGCTTGGAAAAAAAAACTTACAAGTAGACCTATTGCAAATTCAAAATTATTTTTAGTACAAGTACTCTTCCCATTTTGGCCAATTCATTTTTTGCTTTGCTTTCTGTCAATAAAAGCTTATTTTCTATGACAAATTCGTAAAATCCCTTCCCACTTTTTCCTACAAATTTGTTGTTCGGATTCGTCCCTTTGTATCCAACGGATTCGTTGTTTTCACAAACCGTAATTCTGAATGTCTATTGGCTAGCAGTTCATTGAAGAGCCTCTCCCCATTTCTTTTTTTCTGAAAATGAATCTCTGTAATATTGAAATATTCATTCGCAGTTTTAAACTCTGACCGTACCGAAGCTCTCCATCTTTTTCTTTGATTTTCCGATTACGGAGTTTTGTGATTAGGTTTAAGTTGATTTTGTTGATTTAAGTTGAAACGAAATTTTCGTTTCAAAATGGAGGCTGGATGCACGCGCATTTTCCAGCAAATCAAACGTGATTGGCGCGTGCATATTGCGTTCCATTTTAGAACACAAATTTTTTAAGGAAAATAGGCTTAATTTTTTTTAATGATTTCTTGTTATGTACTTGTTTTTCGTTTTATTTTTCATATTTTGGAAAATTGTTTTAATTTTCATTGTGCATTTGGTTTCCAGTTTCGATGGATGCTGCATTCGACGACGTCGGTTCCTTGGATGAATCCATGTCGTACGCGTCGACCGGCTCTTGCCTCTCGGCTTGGAAAGTGCTACCCAAACCGACGTTAGTTTCAATTTAACTTTTTGCACGGTTATTCTAAGTTATTTGCAGGTCGAAAGAGTATCGTAGCAAAATACAATTAAATTAAATTCAACTCAGTACCCTGCAATCAGTATATCATGATGTTATTTGGTAGGTGAATTATCCCACAATCAGGAGTATCTACACCTCCGTCATGCAGTTGATACTAAAACATCATTGTTAAATTGAATTCTTAACAATTTTGAACTATTATTTCATATTTTTTTTCATAACATGGTAAAAATCCGATGTTAAAAGCTGCATTCATGACTTTGTTTTATCAGGTGTTCCGCTTCGGTGGATATGGCCGATGCTACGGTGGATTCGGCTTCGCTCGATGGGACCTGCTGCAAAAGAAATATTCCTCTCGGGTGAAGTTTTTCGCGTTCAAAGATTCACTGGAATTAAGTTCTCTCGTTTATGTCTCCTTCGTTCAAATTTCAGCAACGGAAGCAATTTGGGGACGGATGATTGCGATGGGGCGGCCGGATCGTCCAAGGCATTCGGAATCAAAAAGTAAGTCTTAGAAAAGCTTGATCCTTATCTGTCTAGCTTGTTTCTTTTTTTTTTTTTTTCCTACTTTATCTGTGTTTCGTTTTGCAAGTAAATAAAAGTACCGGTAATAATAAAGGCTATTTATTTGATTTAATCTAATCCAGACAGAATCACAGCGAGATCGAGAAACGTCGAAGAGACAAGATGAACACGTACATCACCGAATTGTCGACTTTGGTCCCCCTGTGTAGTGCAATGGCTCGCAAACTGGACAAACTGACCGTATTACGGATGGCCGTGCAGCACGTGAAAACGCTGAAAGGTCAGCTGGAGATGTGCCATTTTTATAAAATTATGCTACATGCGCTAGCTTTATTTTTTTGATTGTTTTAGGCCCTTCCAATTCCTATGTGGAAGGGCAGTACAAGCCGGAATTTCTTTCCAATGAAGATCTCAAAAGTCTTATCTTGCAGGTAAGCAAAAATGTATTTAAAAAAAAAAAAAAAAATCAAGATTTTTGTTATGAATATTATTCGGTGTTTCTTTTTAACTTCATTTGTAGGCCTACGATGGCTTTCTCTTCGTTGTCGGATGTGACCGTGGTCGGATCCTGTACACTTCTAAATCTGTGGCGCAAATCCTGAATTATTCTCAAGTAAGGTGTTTTGTCAAAATTTTACAAAAATAGTAAGAGCAATGCATTTTCGAAATTTTTCCCACCATAGTTTTCGTGGCTTAATATTTTTTTTAGATCGATACTCCCCCTATCAAATTGTAATCTTACGTTGTTTGATCCATTCAGAGCGATCTTTTGGGTCAAAGTTGGTTTGACATTTTGCATCCGAAAGACGTTGCTACGGTGAAAGAGCAACTTTCATCATCCGATTTGCAACCCAGGGAGAAGCTAATCGATGTAAAAAGTAATGCACAAAATCCTGTAATTGGAAGACGATCGTGCACCTTTAAAATTCTCTTTAACTCCCTCTCCCAAAAAAAAAAAGCCATGCTTCCTGTCCTGTCAGACGCCCCTCTCGGTCATTCGAAATTCTGTCCAGGGGCCCGTCGCTCTTTCTTTTGCCGGATGAAGTGCGGGGCGGAAACGATCCCGAAGGAGGAAGCAGATTCGACCATCGGGTGCGGCCAGACGAGGAGGAAGAGGTCTCATGGATCGGGTACGTATCCTTCGATGCCCGTATGCCGACCCATTAGGTCAACTCGAGTCGAACTCCCGTTGTTTTCACAGATCGCCAATATTGCGTGATTCATTGCATCGGCTATCTCAAGTCTTGGGCTCCATCCAGGTTGAATCTGGAAGACGACGACGTTGGAGAAAGTTGCAACTTGAGCTGTTTGGTGGCCGTTGGACGGACCGTCCGACCCTCACCGGCGGCGGCGGCGGCGGCGAGCTCGTCTGGGTCAAGCGTGAAAGTGAGCCTACCGGAGTTTGATTCGAGGCACAACAGCGAGGGGAAATTTATTTTTGTCGATCAAAGGTGACGGAAATAATCTCGATAGCTTTTTTTTGCATTTGTTTTGTGGCTGGATCTTATTCGGTTTTCTTTTGCAGGGCCACCTTGGTCCTCGGGTATTTGCCGCAGGAAATGTTGGGCACCTCTTGCTACGAGTATTACCATCAAGAGGACATTCCCACGCTTGTTCAGTGCCACAAACTGGGTGAGATGAAAGGCTCCCACTTATGGGAAAATGCTGTAAAGTCCGGGAATTTGAATGGTCATGAAAATTGTTTGAGAATAATTTATTCATATTTGACCGTGGAATTTTGCGGTAAATTCCAATTTCATTTTTGCAATTTTTCAATTTTTTTTGGGGAAGTTTTCAAATTTGTTTGACCATTTAAATTTTTGTGGAAATACTTTAAAATTTTTTTTTTTAGAAAATTTCAATTTTTTTGGAAAATTAAAACTTTTGTGAATTTTTTTAATTTTTGTTAAAAATATTTTTTTACTGTTTTTTAATTTTTTTGAAATTAATAGTTTGATTTGTTTGAAATATTAATAGTTTAATTTTTTTTGAAATTAATAGTTTTAATACTTTTGAAATAGTTTAATTTCTTTGAAAAAGTTTAACTTCTTTGAACTATTTCCATTTATTTTTTTTTTGGAAGTTTCCTAAGTTTGCATTTCAATTAAATTTATAATATTTTGAACTACCAAACTTTGTATTGAATATTTATTTCTATAAAAATTTCCTCCCTGATATTTTATCATAGAAAATTTTAATTTTGTCGGGGAAACAAAATTTCAAAGTCAGGAGAATCTTTTTTTTTAGGCATTTTTTTTCTGAAGTACGAGCGTAATTTTGTTGTTTTCTCCGCAGCCTTGCAAACGTCGGAGCCTACCACGACGCCCATCTACCGCTTTCGGGCGAAAGAAGGATCGTACAAATGGATGCAAACCAAATGGAAGCCGTTTTGTAATCCGTGGACGAAGGACATGGAGTTCCTAGTGGCCAAGAACACCCTCTTCTCGCACGGTCCCAATCTTGGCTGTGCCACTCCTCAGGACGACGCGGAGGAACTGTTTTCTAACTTTTCTAACGGTAAATTCTCCCGGTTGACTTCTGAACAAAATTTAAGCCCGAAATTTGAATTTTCGACTCTTTTATTTTCAATATTTCCGAGATGGATCAGGCACGCGAGTGGATATCGGATCGAGGCTGAGAGCCAGTAAAATTGGGCGACGGGTTGCCGACGAAGCCATGATGGACGTTCAAAAGTATGAAGTACGGTCGCGTTATTATAAGAATTCGGGCAAAGCCACAATTTTTTCTGTTTTATTTTCAGGAAAGTCGACCCGAACAGCAGCAATAGTTTGATTCCCGATTTGGAGAGATCCATTTATTCGCCAGTTAGCAAGCAGTGGATTATGGATGCCTCGGTAATGTACTAACGTGCATTTTTTGTGGAATTCTATACTTAGAAAAAAAATGGCTTTTTCTCACTAAAGACAAATTAACGGGTGCTGGGTTTTTTTATTTTTTTTTTCATTGACAGCCCAATGGCAGCTGCTCTTCGGCCCCTCAGTTGACCAGTAGTCATAATCCAATGGACGCATTCTCATTCACCAATAACAGCAACAGCAGCGGCACCTACGACTCCAGTTGCAACGACGGAATTTTTAGTGAATCCACAAGTGAGTGACCAGCGGATAAATCCGCTTTTTCTACACTCTGGCAGGGACAATTTATTCTCGTGTATTCCGAAAATTTTAAAAATTTTGAAAGAAAAAATCTAATAATATTATTAAATTTAAAAAAAAAATCCCGTTGTATTCCTATATTTTTTGGGAATGAGTTTTTATGTTTTGGAAAAAACCTCGTAATAGTTTATAATTTAAACAAAAAACTAAAACGTCTGAGTATGAGGTATAACCTAATGTGGATGCGACGATCTGCAAGGGATTTACACCGATTTTTTTTTTTGGATTTGCAGGGAGTCATTCGGAGGCAGAAATCATGGAGTCACTGTTTGACGGCGAGGAATTCCAGACGTCCGGCCGGGGCGGAAGCACCGAGGGTAACGACGAGGCTGCAATGGCCGTCATCATGAGCCTGTTGGAAGCGGACGCTGGACTGGGAGGGCCGGTGGACTTTTCCGGCCTCCCTTGGCCCTTGCCTTAACAATTTTACGGGGTTTGTAAGTCCATTTCAACTGTTTTTGCTACTTCGGGTTTGTTGTCTGACATCATCAACTATTGAAACAGTGCTGTCGCCTAGGTATCGAAATTGGTTGAAATGACTAAAAAAGCTGTTTGTTGATGCCCTACTATATTTTTATTGTGAATGTTTTGTTTTATGTGAATGTCCATTTTCCCAGCAAACAATCTTCTCTCCGATGAAAAATTTCTTCAGAATTCTGTACTAATTTCCGGGCGAGTTTTGTGGAATTACAGTATATATGGCAAAGTTTGCAGAATTTGAGATATTTTTTTGGGAAGTTTTGCATGAATTTCTGGACAGTGGCTCCGTATTGCAATTCGAAGGGGAATTTTAAAGAAAGTTATGGGGAATTTATCATTTGGGGTAAATTTTTTTTTTTAAATTTTAAAGCTGCACTGTCCTGAAGAGACTTGTGTTCCAAAATAGGGCTCAAAGCACGTGCAAATTACATCTGATTTGCTGGGATTTGCACGTGCAATGAGTCCCATTTTGGAACAAAATTTCTTCAGGACAGTGCGCCTTTAAAAGAATTTTTTGGAAACTTGGAAATTTTGCGTGAATTTTCTTTATTTCATGTATTTGAAACAACCTTTGGCGCACTAAAATTTTGGCGATTATTTTTTGTTTTTAATTTATTTAATTAGTTTTATCAATTGAAAATAGTTACAATTTCATTTTGCGTTCAAAACGCTGATCTGTGTAAAAGTTCATGACGTCATGTGCCGTATTTACGGATGACCCCCGAAATCGGCTGGCGGCTGATGACGTCAGCAGTGGGAGTTGATGACGTTAGTCAACGAGCCGGCAGCCGTCCGTTCTTCGTTCTCTTTTGTGGTCTTGTAGTCCATCGAGAATGACTTCTGCCGATGTTGTGTCGTTTCTTAAAGATTTTATGGCCGGTGGAGTGGCTGCGGCCATCTCTAAAACGGTCGTAGCTCCCATCGAGAGAGTGAAATTGCTTTTGCAAGTACAACATTCGTCGCAACAGATCGCCGCCGACCAGAGATACAAGGGTAAGTTGCGACGATTTTTTCAAACCACCGGCATGGCCGGCTGGGAGAAAAGATGGCGGCCTGGCGTTCGAAAAGATTACATTACAAAATCCTGCGCAAATTTGGCTATTTGTGCTATCTTTTTGTCATGATTTAGACAAAGCTAATTTTACAATATTAATTTTTGAAATATGTAACAATTTTGAGTGTTTCGGGTACATAATTTGCATTGTCGCGTGCAAGGTGGTGCATCCAAGGCCATCGGCGCAGGCCTTGGGCGTTCATGGTGCATTCCAGTGCAATCTTTTCCCCCCCCTTTGATATGCCTTTTCATATCGAAAGAAAGAATTGAAATTTAGCTGGAAGTAAGATAGTTTATTTTACGCTGTATTTGCTTATAATTTGGGGGAAAAGTAAACGTGTCACGTGATCAATTTTCTTCGCTATGCTCGAAATTATGAGGAAGCTGGTTGCGCAATTTCTTGTACCTTGAAACCGGCTCTGGCTCGTATTCATTGATATGTGCTGTGCTAGGCTTTTTTACTACCGATTTCTTAATGGCTGATTGATGCCATTATTATCAAGAGCCCACTTCAGATAAAGTTGTGCAATGTTAGCTAGTCCAGTTTCAAAATTTAGGCGAAATTTATTGACGTCACTATCCAAAGAAATTGGAGCATTGTTGGGTGTTTGTGTGAATGAACTATGGTAGAGCCGTGGTCGGCAAAAATTAGCCTATTTTCCAGTTAAATACAAAAATTCACAATAATTTGGTTGTGATTGCTGTCAAAATTGTAACCGACCTTTGGCCCTAAATGAAAGGCAGGTCCTGTTTGCAAGTTGGGAAAATTGATTTTATTCACCTCTTCAAAGGCAGTTTTGAACCCAATCTGCTTTATAAATTAGCCAGTAACTTGATTTATAGAAATTAATGGTGAGAAATCCTCAAGTTTTAAGAACTGGAATTTCCATTTTTGCGTTTAAATGTTGTGATAAAATTAAATCTATAGGCCTACTGAACATGATAACTGATCCAAGTATAACCTTTATAAAGGTTAATGGACTGCTGGAGAGCTTAGTAAAAAATGTATTCAGATATCAGTATTATCTAAGAAGGTAAATGTATTACTTGTACAGCGTTTATGTAAGCAGCTGAAAGCGGGAAAGATGGGGCTCAAAGCTGATAGCGTTGTTTTTACCATTCAAATTCAATGGAAAAAACAACGCTATCATCTTTGAGCTGCAGCTTTCCTGCTCTTAGCTGCTTACATAAACGCACCCTAATTCTTTGAGAAATTAAAAAATTTGAAGGAATTTGTTTTTAAATTGCAAATTTGGGTTTAGTATTTGTGCCCTAGAGGGAATTCCCATGGTGACTTTCAACATAAACAACATGTTTGCCAATGGAATTTTTGGGAAATAAGCTACTTTTAAATAGTTTGTATAAAGCAATAGTCCTATCATGTTTTTATTCCTGCATTTTTGCAAATTTTCCCCAGTAAGTCAAAACTAATTAAACCTGTTAAACCAATAACTTTACCAGAAAAGGGACATGATGTACAGAAGTAGTTTTTCTATATTATTTTATTCATTAATTTGTCTTAAATTTTGATTGTGTTGAAATCTTTAGGCAAAATAATGTCATGTTAGTGGTATAGGATTTATTTTCAAGTGTTTTTTTTTATAATTTTCGAAATACTAAATAATATAGGCCGAGCTGTCTACATGAGCCAACATAAAAATGTAAATTGTTCAGTATTTAAATTGTTTTGTACGATATTTTGCAAATTCTCTAAAAATGCAATGTCAGGCTTATAATTCAAATTGTTACTCGTTTATAGGTAACAATCTCTTTTCTCACTAACAGAATAATTTAACAAAATTCATGGGCCGGATTTAATGAATGAGGTTTGTAGTTGTAAAATTAATGCTTACAACAGCAGCTAGTTTTTGCCGAGTGATTCCAGTTCATTTTTGATGAAGGTCACACTGAGGTTATGAGGAAGTGTTAAAAGTATTCGGCAACCTTCATACATTAATGCTGGATTAAATTATGAAAAAGGAAAGTGTGTGTGTGTGTGTACATACTTGGTTGTACATTTTGGCATTGCCCTGTTAATTGTTAAATAATGGTAAGATTTGCAACATTTTGTTACTATTATAAAAAAAAATCGATGAGGTTTACCCCTGTAATTTGAAAATAGTTTCCTGAAATAGCGATGCACCTGAGAAAGATGAGGGTGTGTGTGAAATTTTGCGCATTTCTTAACTAGGTCAAACGAGGTACTTCAGTAATTTAAAATAATTATGACCCGTTATGTTTTTCCTTAGTTAAGAGGACCTCAGTACTATGTAATACCAAAGGGGTAGGGGCTACCTAAATATCGCTTTGTGTTATGATGGGGAGGGGGGTTCAAATATTAAACTACTCCAACCTACAGGGTGGCCACTCATAGATATTTTAAAGCATTTTTCTGCAAATTGTTCTGATATTTTTAAGCCAGGTAATGTGCATGAAAATAAGGGAAAATGCTTAAAAAGTCAAAAAAAGCGCATAGTCTAACAAAAATTAAAAAGCCTGACAAAATGCATGAGAAATCGGATAAAAATAATTATGAAAAAGTGCTTAAAAATAAAAGGTAAAAATGCATACGTCAGGTTGACCAAAAATTTATAAAAAGTCAGGGAAAACAACATAAAAAGTGGGAAAAAATGAAATAATTATAAAGGCAAAGTCAGGCCAGCAAGTTTTTGAGATATAGTGGTAACCCTGTACCTTGGAATTCGTAAATAAAGTATATGATTTTATTCTTGCATTAGCCAAATACTTTTAAATTTGTTAATAATTTAAAAATTTTCAAAAATAACTAAATATATATATATAATATAGGATAGATGGCCAAAAATAAATTTAAGCTTAGTGTTGTTGAAACAGGATTCTCCTGAATACTGACTTGTGAGTGCACCTACACAAATCCAGGCAAGGGTTGGGTTTTCCAACTAAAATATTGATGGGGGGACGGGGGAAATGGCTTTGCCTATTATTATGTTTTGTTAATAAAATTTGAAACAGAATATAGACAAATTTGCCTCCTGCAGAGCTCCTGCTGACCTGGGCCCTAATTCACCAAAACTCCAGAATCCATAAAAACCGACAAAAATGTCTGCGTGGAACATTCCCAATCCTGAAAATTTTATCTACTCCCATGAAAGATTTTGAATTAGGGATTGTACGATGGAACCAAATTTCTAGGCTTCTGGCTTGAAATTAAGGATTTTAGATTCTAGAGTCGTGATGGAATAGGACCCTGGAATGTCAGAGAAAATGGTGTTTTTTATCGGGGAAAGTAAGAAAAAGACCACTTGGCATGCATTTTAGGATAAAACGCAAGCCGTCAGCCAACGATCGATATATTGTTTGACAAATTTAACAACATCTTTAAAGTAGCGTATTTTCTCATATTTTAGCAGGGAATCCAACCTCAAATGTTCACATGACAGCTGCTCATATTGTGTTAGTCATTTTTCGAGTCTCATAATGTTTGTTTCGATTGCAGGTATGGTCGACTGCTTCGTCCGCATTCCAAAGGAGCAAGGATTCCTGAGTTTCTGGCGCGGCAACTTGGCTAACGTGATCCGTTACTTCCCCACGCAGGCCCTCAACTTTGCGTTCAAGGACAAGTACAAGCAGGTTTTCCTGGGTGGAGTCGACAAGCGGACGCAGTTCTGGCGCTACTTTTTGGGCAACTTGGCGTCGGGCGGCGCCGCCGGAGCCACCTCCCTGTGCTTCGTCTACCCGCTGGACTTTGCCAGGACGCGGCTCGCTGCCGACATCGGCAGGGGCAACGCCGCCAGGGAGTTCACCGGACTGGGCAACTGCCTGACCAAGATCTTCAAGAGCGACGGCATCGTCGGCCTGTACCGAGGCTTCGGCGTGTCCGTGCAGGGCATCATCATCTACCGCGCCGCCTACTTTGGCTGCTTCGACACCGCCAAGGGCATGCTTCCCGATCCCAAAAACACCCCGATTGTCATCTCCTGGATGATCGCTCAGACTGTGACCACCTTCGCCGGAATCATGTCTTATCCATTCGACACGGTCAGGCGGCGCATGATGATGCAGAGTGGACGGAAGGCCGCCGACATCATGTACAAGAACACGCTGCACTGCTGGGGAAAGATCTACAAGACGGAAGGAGGCGCCGCCTTCTTCAAGGGCGCATTCTCCAATATCTTGAGAGGCACAGGGGGCGCCTTTGTGCTGGTTCTCTACGACGAATTCAAGAACATAATCGCCTGAGCGGAGATTCCAAAATACCTTAGCTTATTCTTCTAAAAAATAAAAAAGGGTTTATTCGATGTAATATTATAATGATTCATAAATAATTATGTAAGTTAAGCTCCCCAGGGGCCAAGGACCGATTGAAAAATAGTTGCTAAAATGTCCATTTTTTTTTGCGTTGTAATCATTCCGGCACTTAGTTTGCAATTCCAAAGAAATTTTGCGTGAGGTTTAGCACTATTTTTTTTCCATTGTTGTCTGGACCAGAAATAAAAACAATGTAGTTCCAGTTTACTATTACTTTGTTTTTATTTGCAGTTGCATTGCATGAACTATTTGCTAATTTTCTTTCATTTGCTAATTAAATTTTTTTTACAGGTAAAAATCAAGTCGATTCCCTTGAAAATGTTGAAGAAAGGTTGCAGGAAAATTAAGTCAGGGAATTTTGACGAAGTCCAGGAATTTTTTTAGCAAGTTCTCAACAAGCGTTCTTTTAAATGCTAAAGTCACTTCTTACCATTAATGAGGAATCACAATTTGTGTGTAAAACATGAGCAGCGCCATATTAGGCGTGTTTTGGCGTTATTACCCTGTCATACGCTGTAGTTATCCAGTTTACAAGTAGTTCTTAACTCTTATCATAGGATACGAGCAAAACGCTAAAACACAAAGTTCTTCATTCGATGATTTTCCCGTACGAAGCATCCATAATTTCTGTTACCTCATTTGGTACACCATCTACTTAGGTAGATAACAGGTTGGTTACTCGGCATCGTTATCCAAAACGATAAAACAGCTGGCGTCAACAGTAAAATGCTCAAGGTCTAAATGGTAAATGGGTAATAACGCCAAAACACGCCTATTGCCTCATCTCGGAAATACCCAAATTGTAAAATCTCAGAAATTTTAGCGCCATCAATGCCATTCAATTTTGGATTCACTTTCCTTAGACTATGCAATAATGCGTTAGAAAGGATAGTTAAACCAATTTTCCCAATATTAATCTTCATTTTAATGTGGCGGAAATTTTGTAAACTTGGTGGTAAAAATGGATGCAGTCTCTAGCCAATGTATTTCATTTAAACCGTATTTTGTTATATCCACATCTCCTTAAATCAGGGTAAGCTCGCATTATTTTGGTTTTATAATATTAACTCTTTTCTCTTCCTTCAATTAAACATCACTTTGTACAAAGTAATACTTTTTCCTTTTAAAGAAAACGATTTTAGCAATTTGTTGAAATTTTTCTACTAACTTTTTACTCTGGCCTGCGTGATGACCGAGGAAACATGGTACGACTGGTTAAGAAAAGGTGGAGCAAAATGGTCAAATATTGTTTCAGGCATTTTTTCTCGGCCTGAAAATTTTACTAATTTGTCAATTTTATATTTTAGTGAAGACAATTGCTACGTTTGAAACCCATGAGGGAGGCGATGCAAAATCAAGAAAGTTTCCTGAAGATTGTTGGGGCCAAAAAATAAAATCCGTTTGATAAATACAAGTTGGAGCATTTTAGCCAAGGTAATACATTTCTATGCATTCTTTGCACTTTTACTGTAAGTTAGGCCACTGCTTTTTTAAAAATAGTGGAAAAAAAAGTTTAAAAACTCGCTTGAATGTAAAAGTGACGAGAAGTTTTTAACTTTAAAAATATGTTAATTTTTTATTTTCAATTTGAATAAATGATTTACTGCAGTTGATGATGGTTGGAATCTTAAATCAAATTGTGGATTACTTTTTTTTTACTTTGATTCTTGTTGCACTTATTTTTTCTTCGATCAAATTGAATGAAAAAGGCTCACTTCCGTTACGAATTCCCCAATGAAATAACTTCCTGCGTTAAAAGGTGATAAATGCAGCTGCTGAGATTTTTTGTGATTTTTCACTGTTGATTTGTCCGGGATTTCCGTGATTTCTTAGGTTAGAAAACATTTTTTGCGATCACAAAATCGATAAATTGATTTATTCCAAATTTACTAAGACAAATTATACGAAAGTTTTTAGACACTTTGGTATAATATTGTTGACATTTTAATTTTGTACGGTTTTCTGGTTATTCTATTGAATTAATATAGTTTTTAAAGAGTTTGCAAACTGAATTGAATTTTTCAATAAAAACTGAAAATAATAAAATTCTAATTCAAACTAAAAATAATAACATTTTCAATAAAAAATATAGAATTTTCAAAAAAAACTTAAATTTAGTTAAATTTTTAATGAAAAACGAATAATTTTCAGTTAAAACTTAAATTAGAATTTTCGATGAAATGTCTAAATTATAAATTTCAATAAAATCATCTCCTATTTTTTTAGGGAATTTTTTTATTTTTTTTAAACCTGTTATTTGCAAAAAAAGAGACCAAATTAGACATTTTTAAAGTGTAATAAATTTAATATTTTTTTTCAAAAGTTAGTTCATTTTTGGTTAACAATTTGCTGGTTTTCACTTGGTTATTTTAAAAAAGGAAATTCAGAAATTCACTTGAAAAGTGTTTTAAGGGGGCTGTCCACACTTTTAAAAAATGCATGCTCCTATGGGAATCTCCATGTTAACTAACGGTACATA
>JAQIXP010000974.1:0-20970 GCA_034700285.1 Proteroiulus fuscus
TGAACTTTTACCCGTTCTTGAGTTAGAACAGTTTGAAGAAAACGAATTTAACATTGAAATCCCCATAGGCCCATGCTATTACAAATGTGGACAGCCCCCTTAAGTGGGATTAACATTTACACGTCCGTTTAGCAGTTTTCAGGCAAATTCCAATAAATGAGTCTAGTGGTCATCAGCCTATATTTCCACATTATCAATAGTAATGTGTTTAGTCAAAAAATTGAGAATGGGAAATGTGAATGTGAAAAATTGTGAATGTATATCTTAATACATTGCTAGATCCTAATGTATTTTCGAGTTTTGGATTTTTGGATACTGTCACGAAATTCTCCTTTGCCTTTTGCTTACCAGATTTCTATCAAATTCTATCAAGAATTTCTTTTAAATACCCGATAATACAAAAGCTTAAGTTTCTAGAAGTCCTTAAAATGGTGTCCTGACAGGGGCATATCTGCTTCGTAAATCAAAAGGCCAAATACGTTGGACAATGCAAAATTTAATAAATCCCCCTCCACATAATTGGTCTTTAAAGATGAATGGCATTATTGTACCATAATCATATAGCAGCCAAAGTAGTCCCAAAATAGGAAAAAGTTCTTGCACAACAATAGTAAAGTGCTAATTGCAAGTAAACTGCAGTAAGATGAATAAGTATGTCAAATACAAACTTGCAATCTGCAAATTACAGATATTTCATATCTTTTTGTTTCTGTCAATAGTTAAAGAAATCAAATAATGTCAATTAAACAAAATATGTCAGGAGACTTACAGAGGAAAGCATTTCATGGTTTATTAAGTGCATCTTAAACAGGATCGATCAACCTGATAAAAGGGTTAATTCCCAGACGGTTTTGAAAATATTGCAAGAAATATATAAATTTTTAACATATCTTAAAAATAATGTCAACATTAGTAAAACACTGGATACCTCATTTTCAACAAGACTGTGTAAGTAGTTTTGAAATCTGTTCAGAACATTTTAAATATATAATTGGTAATAATGGCAATAGTAATTGATAATGTAAAAATCTTACTAATTAATAGCAATTCATTTATCTGTAATCCTTTATAGTAAAAGTTATAATTCTGATATATTGAAAACTTTATTTTTCATTTATTAAATGGTATAATCAAAAGTTCTAATTCAAAGTAGATTTGCACATGCAGTAGTTATTTAAAAGTGTATTTCTTATAGTAAGAACTATTAATCATTTACATATGCATGCATTTGAAAAATAATATTTCTTGTACCCAAGAGTATAAATTATGTGTTACAACCTTATTTTATAAATGGTCCAAACAAGCAGAATATAACTACAACAAAACGGGTATAGTCCAACTTATAATTCACTCCATTACCCTACTTGAATTTATATAAAATGGTCGTATATGTGAGGTATACTTGCCAGCTAAAAATAGTAACGTGATATAAAATATAAAATATTCAAGTCAAACACTATCTTTATGGATCAGTACATTGAAACTGAACTTACAGAAGCAATGAGGCCAATTGTTATTGAATGGACTTTAAAGAGTCAAGTTGATTTCCAAATTAATATATATATATATATATATCCTGGGGTATATATTTTAAAATTGCAGTATATAACACAATGCATTTACATGTTGGATGTAAACACATTTTTTTTGGAAATTATACTTAATCTACATAAGGGCTTCCATAAAAGTAAATTAAGGACCATTGTTATATGTTCCCAATTTTTTGTAAATTTAGTGCATAGTTCAAATGCAATTCATGAGTCATTCTCAAATTACTACAATTAATTGGACTAATTATTCAATAAATATTAGTAAACAACATGATTTCGTATAGAAAATAAGTTTAACAAAAAGTAATCATTTCCACAGATGTATATGTTACAATGCAGTACACTAGCTTAAGTAGTTCATCCAAGAAAAGATCAGATCAAAAAATTTGACTTTCAATGGTTTAACTTCAACAAATGTTAGCCTACTACTAAATGGCGCCAGTAATATCCACATATTGTCATAAAACAGTGGTAAAATATACCATCTTTGTTATTTTAGAAAAGTCATGATTTATAATAATAAGTCTAATAAAAATATTAATATCAATACCCTTCTCAACTATTACTTGCAATTAATTTCAAAGTCACTTGTTTCAAGATAAGACCTTCCTTATCTTGCGCTTGCAAATCACAACCACAAAAAATATCACAATTCTAACTATGTAATATCCTAACTTCTATTCAGCTATTGTTAGCAATCCAATAATGTTGCTGATCTAAAGAGGTGGTCTCCGCCGAGTATCTCCAAGATCCCTCCGAACCCACCAAAATCCCTAAGTGAATCACGACATGACACGAACCTGCCTGATTAGCTCTAGCTGCATACTGGCCAAACTGCAGACTAATCAAGCAGGATCTTGACCCATTAGCCACGTGGGGTCAGAGGTCAATGTGGGTCGGAGGGAATCTTAGGGTGGTCCGTATATTTCTTTTTCTTGTTTTGGACAGAGCATTCATCCAGTCGTATTGCTAGTGTCCGATATGGGATAAGAACTATGACAGCACATTTTCTCTTGATGGAAAATGTCTGGCATTTGTCTATCAGAGGTCAATATTTCAGTTATTGGACTGGAAGGATTACTGAAACTGAAACCAGAATCTCTCTAATATCAGAGTAGGCCTACAGGATTTGCAACAGCACATATTTAAGGCCTGTCCTGTAAGTTTTGTTCAAAGGACCACCCTAAAGTATCTTGGAATAGTCTGGAAAATGGAGTTCTGAGATCAACTATTTGGCAGAAGGGCAGGAACCATTGACAAGTTGAATCAAAATATGCTTTTGAAAAGTGAGGAAGTATGGTATGGAGACATCATTTCGGTGAAGGGCATCAAAAGCTTCATAGCTCGGCGAAAGACGACATCAGGGATTTCTTGACAACAGCTTCGAAAATTTGAAGAAAACTTGGCAGAGCCAGGACGTGTTGGAGCACCGAAGCAGGAATGTGAAAGCAATGTCAAAACCAACAAAAAATGCAATCTCAATCCACAGAACTCCATTTCCAAACTATGAGACACTGGCACTACTATCAAATCGCATTAGGACTACTAAATGCTATAGCTAAAGAATAATAAATGTTATACATCTTACCGGGAAACATTTGATGAGACTTCTCTGAAGCACAACTTCTTCATTTACGAAAAGTCAATTTCCAATGTCTTTTCCAAAGCCATTCCCAACCCGAATGTGAGCTGCTGATCGAAACATGACAAGTTGTTCCTTTTGTCAATTGGTGCAAAAGTCAAATGTCACTAAACTTTTTTCTTGAATAAAAGCTTCTCTTTAGCAAAACTCAGCAAATGGAATGTTGTAGCAAATTTGTAAAAAAATTTCTTGATAACGTAGATCCAAAAATAGTAAAAGATGTGCAAGTTTACATTCATAAGTCACTAAATTTTGGTTTTCTTAAATCTTAGCAAATGGAATTAAGCCACCCTCGCCTTGAATTCTTATGAAAACAGGTGATAATGTTCCAAGTTGCCACTTGACAAGTGTGTTCAGCACCTGAAAAAAATAATTCAAACATTTAGTTAACTACCTAGCATCATACTTGCAAGCATTATCATTTATAGTTACAGTACAGAGTTGATTGATTTTAATTAGCATATATAAATAACATGATTTTGTTTTACAACAAATCGTTTTTAAAAGAAAAAATTAAAACAGCACTGGTTTTACTGGCATTGTGGTCAATGAATATCTTTAAAAGCTGAATCAACAAATTTTACTGACTTTCTCGTTTATATATGCTTGCAGATAGTTTATAAGTCAGCAAAGCTGCACAAATAATGCTAGATCCACCATGATTCTTGGATCATGTAACCATCCTAATAAATGAGTACTGGAAAATTGGCTTATTCGCTACTTGTGAATTAAGCCATCGATATTAAACAAGGTTTTTTCCTGACTTTGCCTATAATGTTGAGCTAAATTATATAACCTCAAACTCTTGAAGGGTAGGAATTCATGGAAGTCCCTACCTAAGATAGGGTGTAAATCATTAAAGGATTCAACTCACCCTTTCATAAATTGGCAATAAATTCCTTCAAGAATCACTGACCTTAAGCTCAATCTCGTGGCTTTGCCATTTCCAAGAAAAAAGAAATTAAAGCACATGACATTTGTATAACCAAGGGCAGAAATTCATCTTAAGAATAATTGGGATTCCGGATTCACCAAATCTTTACAGAAAGACTGACAACTTAAGATGCACTATGTTGTTCAGATAAATCTGAACAAAATATCAGCAGAGCTGAAAGTGGGATAGCCAAGGACATGTACAAAGATTCCCCCAACAAATCATTTGGATCTAAAACATTTTCAGGTGAATGTTTGATGATTTTGATCCCTCATTGATTTTGATAAAGGCACATGCCTGTGTAAGGATTTTACATCGTTTATAGCAGTAAATGCACCAGAAATTGTCGCATACCTGTTGGAATGTACTTGTAGACCTACGTCATGCAAAATGTTTTAAATACCATTAGTAAGTATTCCCAAAAACTTACACTTGAACTGTAGTCCTTCCATGGTGCCCCCTTTTTCAATTTTCCAGCATGTTTAAGAAGAAAATAAAACATTTCTCTTCGAAATCAGCTGGGGTTTTCTATAAACAGCTCTGCTTTCCAACTGAAGCAGCCATTTTCCAAAACAAATGAAAGCTGAACGACGGCGCTTCAGCTAAGAGCGTCGTACATTTTGTAACTACCTTTAAGCGCCAATTTTAAAATTTCAGAATATAAAAGTAATTGTGTTCATGCATCTTTTCGATGCATAAAATATTAAAAACGTAGTAAAAAGCAGAACAACTTCCAAAACCATGTATTGAGAATGCATCCTAATTGTGGGAAAATTTTCAAGAAATTTTTATAAAAAGAACTAATTTTTTTTTGCATTATTTGAATTTTAATTCAATAGAGAAACTAATGGATGTGCATATGTGCTACTTCTCACTTAATTTATTTCGCATTCCTGCAAAACTAATGAAAGTCCAACTAGCGAATTTGCATTTTTAAGCCTTTTATTTCTCAAATGACTTAATTAGTGAACAGATAAAACAATATATAAATATTTTATAGGGAATGTGCAATTTTTTGTTAAATAATTAAACCTAAATGAAATTAAATTTAATAATTAAATTAGTAAATTTAATTATTTAACAAAAAATTTGCACATTCTCTATAAAATATTTATATATTGTTTTATCTGTTCACTAAATTTCAGCCTTTTAACATTGTTTATTTCTAAGTTAAACCGTTTTTCCACAAAAACTCTATTATCTCAAAAGCAACTTTTGGCTTTTTCGCTACTTTCAATTAAGCCATCGAAATACACAGATGTAATAAAATTTGTTGAGAATGCAAACAAGGGAAAAATGTCAGAAAATTTTCGGATAAAACTAAATATTAATGCCTTAAGAATGTTCTCAAACAGCTAAAATTATTGAGAATGTAATTCAGAAATGGTTAGAAACTTACAAAAATTTTGATAAAAATAAATAATTAATGCCTAAAAGTTCCTCAATTGATAAACACATTGAGAGGGCAGTTCAAAAGTTGGAAAATTTCTAGAAATTTCAACTAAAAATCTAACTAATGTAATAATGTTCTTACATTTTAGACAGACTACAAGTAGTACAGTGACGAACTTAATGTCAAAATGACAAAGTGACTGCAATAAAAATAATTTTAATTGCTCAAAACAAATGTACCATAGTAAATATTTTCTAAAATTGCTGCTAAAATAATACTTAATGTCTCGAATAAACCTTGCAACAAGGTGAGACTTTTTTATAACCTGTTCAGGATTATATAATCATTTAAAGTAGAGAATTTGCTGAATAATACACAGAGTTGGCAAAAAATACACCAGAGATACAGCCAATAGTTCAAATAAAATGCATGCAGAATAGCCAATTTTTAAAACTATGAATTTGCTCTGAATTGAATCAAAATAAATAAGTATGTTAGGCAGAATCCAACAATCTGAAACAGAAGTGAAACATTACTCATTAGATTTGAAAGGTTCTTAATACAGTAAAATCAACCACATTAAACAGGATCTTTAGGCAGTTTCAAAATTATTAAGAAAGTCATACTATTGCTACTCACAGAAGTTAACAAGGACCTTGTTATCGAATGTATGTTGAACAATGACAAACTAATACTTGTAGTGCCAATGTAGTGTTGCAAAGACAGTATCTGGATTAATAAGACAATATTTTTTAAATAAATTATAATATACTACAAATAGAAAATTATCTAACAGGTGTTAAAAACTAGATAACAAAGACCTTGAATTGCCTGAAATCAATTCAATTTAAATTCAAAAATTGACAAGAATGACAAAAAATATCAAATTTGAATAATTCCATTATAAAAATTGACAACATTTGCCTAACTTCATACAAAAATAGGCAAATTTGCCAGGTTTCTTGAAAAAGTAGGCAAATTTGCCTGACTTTAAAAACTACTTAAATTTGCCCAGACATCGCTCAAAAAATAGGCAAATTTGCATGAAAATAGGTCAATTTGCCTGACTTCATAGAATAAAATAAATTTCACTGACTTCATTAAAATCTCAATAAATTTGTCAGACATCACTCAAAAACTAGGCAAATTTGCCTAACTTCATGGAAAAATAGGTAAATTCACCTGACTTCATTGAAGGTAAAGTAGACAAATTTGCCTGACTCATGGGAAAACTACATAAATTTGCCATAAATCGATCAAAAAATAGGCAAATTTGCCTGACTTCATGGAAAAATAGATATATTTGCTGGAAATCAATTAAAAAATAGGCAAATTAGCGTAACTTTATTTAATAAATAAGGAAAATTTGCCTAAATTCTTTTAACAAAAGACAAATATTTCTGACTTTTCAAAAAGACTTTTAATGAATTCATTCAAAAACAATATAATCTAACTGCTTCTCTGCCTGACTATTTTAAAGTAAACCAATTTGCATGATTACTGCCTGACCACTTTCTTTTTGCCTAATTTGCCCAACTTTTTAGGGTAGTGGCCAACTTGTTATCTAGACGGTGACTGCTTCTTACCTTTGCCTGCTGATCTGTCGAATACCGGTTCAATGGTAAGGCATGAATGACCAACTGAGGTCCTCTAGCCTACCACAAAGAAATTTACATTGGTTAACTCTCAACTTTCAAGGATAATCTCATTTTTCATCAAATTCACAGATATTCATTTACCTTCAAGGGGATGGTGGCACTAGCCCACAGTACAGTCAGGCTAAAGGTAACACCAGCAACATACCAGATCCAAGTGAAGATGGCATAGGATGAGGATGCATAGGCAAAGCTGTAGTATGATTGGAAAATGATCCACAGAATGCAGTATGCTATGTAACAGCCCAAGGAAAAGTTGAACAGCCTGTCGGTAATGGCCACCATTTGGGCAATCAAGTAGTAATTATGCACAAAGTTGTCGAGGCTCGCTATACTGCCACTTTTCTGAAACTGGTCAGTTATGCGAACATTCAAGATGGAAAACAATTTGGAGAAGGTCATGCTGAGCAGTATGATGTAGAAAATGGTGGATGCTTCACTCAGAAAACCGCAAATGAAGGGGACCATGGCTGGAAATAGGGCTTCTTCATCAAACATCTGAGTTTCGACAATGTCAGCTGAAACGAAAATAAGCAGCTGATACTAGGTAGGATTTTCTTGATTCTCGTTGGCTGTGATTGGCAGGAAAATATTTCCTGATTTTAGAAATAACTGAATTATAAAATCTCAGAAATCTTTAGCACCATCTAGCCGGGCACCATTTCATGAAAATTACAAGCCTGACAGGTGACAAGTCGACAATTTACAATTTATAATTACATGTCGACAATTTTTGCATTTCACGAATTTTAACACGATAAGCCTACATTTTACAATTTTACAATAGATTCTGACAATTTGCGAATTGAGGCAGTATTCAAATTTGACTTCTTTGATGAAAAGTCGACAAGTGTTACAAGTACACAACAAATGTTAAATTTCCATACCACCTTCGTCGCTGCTTCTGCTGCTTTTAGAATCACTATTATAATATTAATTTCTAGCAATTTTTATGGTAATTGCCGACTAACTTATATTACTAAATTAATATTTTAGGTACTTGTAACTGATTTACTTTGCCAAATCATTTTTTTGAATTGTCAGAGACAAGTCAACAAGCTTTTGTCGACAAGTCTAACTGCGATTACTGCAATTACTGCAATTAATAGATCATTATTTGTAAGAACTTGGAGATACTTAAGTAAAGAAAGATCTTACAACATTTAAAACATCATTTGTCAGTTTTATAAATTTGGGTATTATCTAATAGAGCTGGTTATAGATTAGTCATGCCATTTACGCGTATGTATTGTATATTTATTTTCTTTGTACTATAATATGCATATGAAAAGTCTTGATTACCACTACTTCCTGATAATGCTGTAACCCCCTTTGCCAGGCAAAAGCCAAAAGCAATAAAATTATTATTATATTATCTTATTATTACTTGTAAATTGTCAGAAAACTACTGTAAAGTGGTAAGTTTATTGTAATGGTAAATTGTAGCATTTATTTTCATGAAATGCAAAATTGTAAACTTGTCGACTTGTTGCAGTTTTAAAGTTTCATGGTGAAACATTAGTAATGGTAGAAATGTTGGCCACTGCAATCATTCTTGTTTGGTTTGACTTTCCTACTATACAATACTCGTATGGCATAAAAATTAAAAAGAAGAAATGGATCTCAAAAACAATATTAAAAAAAAAATCCAATTTTGTTCTAATTTAAAAGTTAAGTTTACCATGGCAGAAATTTTCTGAAATTTTTTTAAGTGGACAATTGTTGGCACGTTAGGCAAGAAAAATGGATGACATTAGTGGCATCTAAAATATATTTTACAGATATTTCAAAATATATAAGCTCGTAAAACATACTATGAATCATAATTAAAAATAATATATACATTATTAAATAAAGTTTCTTCAATATGGGAATGTTGTCTTCTCACCTATCTTATTAAATCTTGTGGAATTTCTCAATTGGCTATGGACAAAAAATTCTAAAAAATAATCTAAAGAAAAAAATCAAGAACAAACTCTTACCAGTGATTTCAAAAGTCACCACAGGAATGCATACAGCCAGGGCCATCCATGAAAGAATTCTAACGTGCTTTTCAATAGCCTTTGCCTCAGACTCGTAGAATCTCATTTCCGACCAGATCCGATACATACTCTCCAGTCCAGAAGGACGGGATGAAGCCAGAAACATGGCAAGGTTCAAGATCCCCATGACCACTGTCCAAAATACCTTGCCATAAACTCGAATTTGGGCTTGCATGTCATCCACTGCTCTGAACCTGTGGAAAAATACCAACAGGTAGGGCACTCTCCACAGGTAAAAGCCCCAAGAAACGGTTGCCCAGCAGATGGAATACATCTTCCAGCTGAAGAACTGCCACCATTTTTTCTTGTCAACAAAAACTTGACTGGATTCTGCATAATGATACGAACCCAAGATCTTCAAGAGCAAGATATATGGTGAAAAAAGTGTGGCCAGAGATTTCAACTGAACTGGTTCCTGATAACTTTCCTGATGTTTCCAAGGATGGCTCTTTGGAGGACACATGCTAAATGCGTTTCCAGTTAGTTTCGGTACCATTCTTAAAGACCACTTGCTGCTTCAGGAAATAAGAGCTTAATGGACAATGTTAATCATTTGAGTAATTTTTACTAAAAAGACAAAGTGGATGCAGAAATGTTTGCAAACAAAAATGACATTAATGAAAATGTGATATTTATCAGCACACTAGTCTGACAGGTGACAAAACAATGATACATCATTGGTCTAATGTTATAGATCATGCTGACAATGTCACACATCAACTGAGTATATTTTTTGGATAAACAACATGAAAGTCAACTCATCCCACATGATTAAATTTCTGCAGAAATTTCTAAATTTATTTCAGAATATTTTAAGGATATATATATTTTACAAAGAAAAATATCGATAATGTTGTCAAGATAACTGAGTATCAGCATGATTTTTACAGAAATCCTGATTCTACATAAATCATAAGTAGTTTAAATTTTTGCAAAACACAAGTGCCAATTTTTCTGTAAAATTTTCTTTCAGAATTGCTTAAGGTGACAAACTTGTGCCAAAAAATTACTGTTATCCAGAGAACTGAGATGAGATGATTTATAGACAAGTAGGTTCTGTTCCTATAGAAATCTTTTAAGGAGTTGACATTTCTGCAAAAACACAAGTGCAAATTTGTCTGTAGAACTTTCTTTCAGATTTGATTGAGATGAAAAATTTGTGCAAACAAAATTACTGATATTTAGAGAGCTGAAAATCAGAATGATTTCTACAGAAGCAGGCTCTGTTCCTACAGTTCTATAGAAAATTTTAAAGAGTTGATCATTTTGCAAAACACAATTACCAATTTTTCTTTAGAAGTTTTTTTCAGAATTGTTTAAGGTGAAAAATTTGTGCAAAGAAATTGTTATCCAGAGAACGAATTTTAATTATGATTTTAACAGAAGCATGTTCTGTTTCTATGGAAACCTTTTAATCGACTTGCATTTCACAGAACACAA
Organism: Proteroiulus fuscus; assembly: GCA_034700285.1. Classification (NCBI taxonomy): domain Eukaryota; kingdom Metazoa; phylum Arthropoda; class Diplopoda; order Julida; family Blaniulidae; genus Proteroiulus; species Proteroiulus fuscus. The sequence goes on from JAQIXP010000974.1 coordinate 10,657, forward strand.
ATGACAATTAATGTCAAATTTTCTGCAGAAATTTTTTTTAGTATAATTGAAGGTGACAATTTTGAGAAAAAAAAATGAGGCACAAATGTCAGGACACAAATGTTAAATTTTCTTCAAAAATTCTTTATCTAGATTAATAAATGTATTTTCTGCAGATTTCGTTTGGCATTACTATTATCCAGAAAATTAATACATATTCACAATTTCAGCAGAAGCAGATCATGGTGATTAAAGTTATACAGAAAATAAATGCCAACTGTTTCTATAGAAATTATATTTGGATATTTGACTTACACAAAGCAACCTGTTTGTTTTCGTACAATTATTTTCAATTTTTTTTCTGTAGAATTCTGATTGATTGTGAAATCCTCAAAGTTGAATTTTAAAGCATAAAGCTTAAATTCTACAAAACTAACTTAAAAGTAGAAATTATTCTAGATACATTTAGAAGTGCAAAACTCTGCAGGACTTGCCCCTTCCATTCCTGTAGAATACTTATCGGGACATTTCATTTACAGAATATAACTTGCTTATTTCTGCAGAATTAATGCATTTATGTCCACAGAAACTTTAGGCTTTGCAAGTGAATATTTTACAGTAATAATAAGAATGGCTACATTACAAGCATATAACACACACACATTTCACAATTGTTTCTTATTAAACTGAATCAAAATAAACAAATAACTTAAGCAGAATCCAACAATCTAGAAGAAATAATGCAAATGTTATTAATGTAAACTCTGGTATTAGTTAACCTCAGTTTTCTAAACTGCCTCTAAAGAGTCTAAAAACTCTGAGTTGACTATTTTAATAATTACTACAATAGATTAGTAATTAAGCAGCAGTTACTTACAGATGTAAGAAGGGATCTGGTCATTGGGTGCATTTTAAACAGAGTCAAATTAACTGATCCACTACCAATAAAATGTTGCAGGGATAATATCTGTAAATATGAACCAATACCAGTATTCAAATATTAACTAGCGTAAATTTCAAAAGCTATATTTTGACAATTTTAGGCAGGATACATTTGTCAAACATTATGATTTAAATCTGCAGAACAAGTCCAAGTTATTTTTGCAGTTATTTTCTCAGAAATTTATTGTACAATTTTCTGGGCAGAATTTTTGTATTGGTTGTATCATCCAGTTACCATGGCAATACAACCAACAATATTGGTTCCAGGTTACAAATGTGAACTACTGTATCACTAACCAGTATGGTTAAAGAGAATGACCAGAATATCAACATGGTACAGGTACCATTTGTGTTGAGTACGTATTGGTATGCAGGCATCAAAAGCAAATGTCTAAAAGATCTATATATTTTCACTAATTTAAGGTACCAATAAAAAAGTTTGGATAAATATAATATGATAGCAATATTTGCAACAATAGCAGTTTTGTTGGTATAGACTATAAATTGGTATTTTTATTAGTTCTCACCTTAGATTGTTGTATTACCGAGTAGTCATGTAGTGGCAAAGAATGGATGATAAGATGAAGTTCATTTGCCTATATTTAGTACAAGAAAACTAATATGATACCAACAACAATTTGGTTACTTACTAATCATGGTCCACTAACGGTCTAACCTTCAAATAGATATTTGCACCAGTCCACAAAATAAGCAAGCCAAAGGTTACACTAGCCATATACCAGATCCAAGTGAAGGCTATGGTGAATGTACCAATAAAGGCAAAACTGTAGTAAGTCTGGAAAATGATCCATACTATGCAGTACATGATGTACGAGCCAAAGCAGAAACTGAAGAGTTGGTCGACCAGGCCGACCATGGTAGCAATCAGGTAATAGTTGTGGACAAAATTATCGAAACAACGAATGCATCCAGTGGTCACAAACTGGTTGCTGACACGAGCATTCAGTACCGAAAACAATTTGGCCAGGGTCACATTGAGCAAAGTAAAGAAAAATACGGTGGATCCTTCCACCCAAAAGAGAAAAAGGAAGGGAATTACGGCTGAGAAAAGTTCTCCACTCTCGAAAATTTGGGTTTCGATTAAATCGGCTGGAAAGTGAACATTTTGAAAATACAAAATTAATTGATATAGGGCCAACAAGCAAACTTTTCTTTAAACTGAAATGTATTCTTGAGCAGGTTCCAAACCATTAGCCTAATGCAATCATTTTGGTGTCCACTTCATTCATCAGCTGATGGACTGCCCATTCCATAAGAAATAAATGTTTCTCAGCTACTAAAATTGCAGAATTTCTGATGCTCAAAGTGCAGGAAGACTTCCATGTTACGAAACATGACAAGCAGAAAAATTACTGCACTTTATATGCAATTTTTTAAAGCATTTCTACAATCTTTACTGTTTTTCAACAGTTGGCTTTCCATAATACTCACTGATAATACAGCAGCTATTTTCAGAGAAACCTGCAGTTCTAAAGTAATCTAAAGTAATAGATTCTAAAGTAATACAAACCGGCAGTGTTTTTGAAGTAATATTGCAATTTTACAAGTGTTTCTGAAGTGATACTGCAATTTTACCAAAATGTTTCTGAAGTAATACTGCAATTTTACTAGTGTTTCTGAAGTAATACTGCAATTTTACCAAAGTGTTTCTGAAGTAATACAGCAATTTTTACTAAAGTGTTTCTGAAGTAATACTGCAATTTTACCAAAGTGTTTCTGAAGTAATAATGCAATTTTACCAAAGCGTTTCTGAAGTAATATTGCAATTTTAACAAAGTGTTTCTGAAGTAATACAGCAATTTTAACAAAGTGTTTCTGAAGTAATACAGCAATTTTAACAACATGTTTCTGAAGTAATACTGCAATTTTAACAAAGTGTTTCTGAAGTAATATTGCAATTTTAACAAAGTGTTTCTGAAGTAATACAGCAATTTTACCAAAGTGTTTCAGAAGTAATACTGCAATTTTACCAAAGTGTTTCTGAAGTAATACTGCAATTTTACCAAAGTGTTTCTAAAGTAATATTGCAATTTTACCAAAGTGTTTCTGAAGTAATACTGCAATTGCATCAAAGTGTTTCTGAAGTAATACTGCAATTGTATCAATGTGCTTCTGAAGTAATACTTCAATTTTACCAAAGTGTTTCTGAAGTAATACTGCAATTTTACCAAAGTGTTTCTGAAGTAATACTGCAATTTTACCAAAGTGTTTCTAAACTAATACTGCAATTTTACCAAAGTGTTTCTGAAGTAATACTGCAATTTTAACAAAGTGTTTCTGAAGTAATACAGCAATTTTAACAAAGTGTTTCTGAAGTAATATTGCAATTTTACCAAAGTGTTTCTGAAGTAATATTGCAATTTTACCAAAGTGTTTCTGAGGTAATACTGCAATCTTACCTAAGTGTTTCTGAAGTAATACTGCCATTTTACCAAAGTGTTTCTGAAGTAATACTGCAATTTTACCAAAATGTTTCTGAAGTAATACTGAATTTTACCAAAGTGTTTCTGAAGTAATACCGCAATTTTACTAAAGTTTTAGAACTCACACGCATTCATCAGCTGATGGCTGTAATATATAATCAGAGTGGCTGAAGGCTGGTGGCTTAACACCTACCCAGGACAAATTTCAGGATAGGTAAGTACACTTTTACCTGCAATCTGAAAAATCACTACAGGCACACAGATCACGAGTGTGGCCCACGCACAACGTTTAACAAACTTTTCAATGTCTTTAGCCTCAGACTCGTAGAACCTCAACTCCTTCCACAAATGGTACAATCTCTTGAAGCCATAACTTCTTGCCGAGGCCAGGTACATGGCAATGCTGAAGTGACCGACGACCACTGTCCAGATGACCCGTCCATACACGTGGATCAATGACTGCACCGAGTCCATGCCCCTGTGGCTTGGGATGTAAAAAAGCAAATAAGGAACCCTCCATGCATAGAAGAATTCTGTAATGCAAAGCCAGCACTTGGAATATGTTTTCCAACAGAAAAACCGATTCTGCTTATTAGGGTGATTTTCTTCTGGGTAGTGGTATGACCCAACCAATCTCAACAGGACCAAAAATGGGGACAGAAGTGTAGACAGGGGTTGAAGTTGAATTGGGTCATCCAGATGTTCTCCAAATGCTGGAGTATAGATACCAGAATGAATTTCCTGAGGAATTCTCTTGTTAACATCCATAATGATGCACTTGCTAAGAAAATGCGGAATTGGTCTGGTTTTTGGTAACCTCAAATACCACTATTGTAGAAAATTAATATGAAAGCAATAAAGAATAAATTAAAAAAATTGAATTTGTGCTTGACATGGCCATGCCACATGATAAAATGCAAAACTAATTTACCGTAATGAGATTCGATGATAATTTATGCATTAAAATTGATGGAAATGAGACAAGGTGTTATTGACTAAATGTTCTGATGTGATGGATAGAAGTACGCATAATTATTGATTTAAAATTCATGACAAATTTTTTTGGGAAAAATAACTAATTTGCATAAAGTCATTAGCCTACTTTTTATCTAAAAAAAACTGATCTATCATAAATGTTCAAGAAGACTCAGGGAAAATGCAATTAAATAAGAAACATCGTTGGCTTTTTGGCGGAAATATTAGGTCAATATTTCCAATATTGCAGTACGGTCAAATTAATACAAAAAAAATGGCTTTCCAGAAGTTTTTAGCTTATGGCCAGTTACAAGTTGCTAAGAGACTATTCTTTTATTTTTATGGTTACCATTTATCTTTATTAAACTGATTTCTTAATTTGACATATTGTAAAATGAAACAGATAAAGTATTTTTAAGCACTGTTTACTGTGAAATAAGAATACAATATTTAGTTCAGGTTAAAGATTACAGAAATTGAAAGTAAAATTCCGGGCATCGATCATTTTGATTTAAATTGGATTAAAATGAATAAGTAAGTTAAATAGAATCCAACAATCTGTAACAGACAACATGACATCTTTAAAATTGGCTAACTGCTTTGTCTCACATGGGTAAATATACTGGTACCGCGACTGAAGGGTACCAATATTTATGCAACATTATAATATTTATTAAACAAAAATGCTCGTACATAGTAATACAATCAATGGCTTACTTACAGATGCAATCAGGGATCGGTTTACAGTATGTATTTTTAACAAAGTTAGACGTATTGTTCCACTGTCAATAAAATGCTGCAAGGACTCGATGAGTTGATAATATAACAAGAAATGTCTTAGTTAATTAACTTTGAGAAGTTTACAAAATCCAACAATGATCCTTAGATGGTTATATTTTTGAGGAATACTGATAAAGACTCACTTTATAAAAAAAAACTTATATAAGCAATAGGCTAATTATATCAACATATCTCTTTACCTAAACTAGCCATAAGGGCAAAAGTGGAATAGTCATGAGGTCATCTATTGACATCTAAAGCTATTATATTATCTACAAACATCAATTGCCTAACGCCCTAAACCAATCAGTTTTAAAGTTTGAATGTCACTATAAAATTCAATGGCTTTTGATAATGTCTACATTTTCACCATGCCAATTAAAGTATTTGTGTGTAGGTTTCAATTCCTTGGTTAGGATAATGGAATGAATATTGCTTTTGGATAATTCCTTGTGTGCAATTCAAATATGTTTAAGATATAGCGGTAATTAAAGTATTAGATATCTACATCATCAGACACAGTAGTATTACTACACATTTTTTGACAGTCTTGTGGTTTTTGAAACTGCACAAGAAGAAAGATGTAAGATGCATACCCACTGATAATCTGCAAATAAAAGCAAAAATTTGACTTTGAATTTATATGCTTGTAGGCTACCTAAAGCGTGAACTGAATAAGGCAATGCAGTTTCAACACAGCAACTAAAATCTAAAAGCAATGTAGCAAACTAGTCCTAATCAAAAACCTATTTTTTCCCTTGTGATTTGAGCAGCAAATATTCTCAACCAACTCCTTAATTATGAATACTATAGGTAATACTCACAGTTGGAAGTAAACCTTTTGTCACCACTTGAATGCCAAACAATGTGAACCCAGCAGTGGAATTACTTAGGCGCATTTGAAGGGAAAGCACCTAATATTACATTAACTAATTACATTACACATTTCTCATACATTAAAATTTAAAGAAAAAATTTCTAGACATTATTTCAGCAAAAAGTCATTGCAGCTCATCATGCAGATTTTCCCACAATCAAAATTATTACTTTACATAAATTACATTCTGCAATTATACAGTATTATACATTATATTTACATAAAAATTTGTAAAATATCTAAATAATTGTAGTAGAACAACTTCCCTGATTAAAATTTTAAAAGAATAAGCTAACTTTGCAAACTATCAAAGAATGGAATGTTTCTTTCCTATAAATTGAAACATAGATTAAGCATGACCACTGACCTGTGCTTGCTCTCTCAATGGCATGCGAAGAACAGGAATTTTGCATAAGGTATGATGTGATAGATGGGCCTACATGTATGGCAAAACAATATTAAAATTCAAAAGTTGGACTAACACAAATTAAGAGCCCTAACAAATTACCTTAGTGTGAACAGTAGATGCAAGGTAACATGTAAGAACCATCCATATCAAGCCATCAACCATCCAATAGACAGTGTGAGCAAACTCAAACCAGTTGTTTTGGGGATGATGAATTTCAAGGTAAGTCATTGAGGCAGTTGAAACCAAATTATTCACAATTATGAAACCAGAATAAATTGTTAAACAATTGTCAGCAGCTTGCATCAGTTCAGTAGCACAATGATAACTGGAATGAAAATGCTCAATGTCAATGGCATCTCTTGAAGCCTGTTCCTCGAGTTGTTCATTGAGAATTACAAACACTTTTCCGACAGTAATGCAAGTGAGGATAAAGTAGCCCTCAACAATAACATCGACTAATGTATTATATATGGTAGCAGTCCTCTCAACAATGTAAAACCAGTTATGCAATAAGAAAGACATTTGGGTTATAGCTCCAATCAAGAGCACTGAAATGGAATAAAACTTTGTTATTTCAATGTAGACATGATCCTCTCCAATAAAAAAGACCAATTATTCAAAAGTAATCAACTTACCAATTAATTTAAGCAAAGCAAGACAAAGGCTAAGTATGAGTACTTTCCATGCATAGCGAGAAGTGAGCTTCTGGAGACCATTGGCATATTTAGAATCCAATTTTAGATTGGTCCAATGTTGGAAAAACTTTGGTAAGCCTGATGCTAGATGATTAGCCACAAACAAATTGGTTCTGGCAACTGCCATTGATAGATTCCAACAGACAATTGAAGTAGTGTAAATTAGATTCTCATCAACCTCCAATTTTGTAGAGAAGCATCTTACGAGGTGGTAAGCCACATTAGTCCAAGTTAAGAGCAGCAAGAGGATAGAGTACAAATTCCAGAAATAGAAACTCGATGTTCTGCAATTATTATTAGATAAATTTAACAGACCAAAGAGCTTCATTAGCAGCAAATATGGCTGCCACAATGTCTTCAAGTCCTTTAAATGTTCCAGTTTATTAGTCAGATTTCCCGATGCAAAATTGGATGTAGAACCAACTTTTTGAACCCTTGCAAACATTTTTAATACAGAAATGGTAAATTGTTATGGTTAGCTTTATTAGGTACAACTCAAAAGAAATTGTAAAGGCGTTGCCAGTTCCACAAAATTAAAAATTAATCAATAAGTGCAATTACAGAAGTAATGGCCCAAACCCGGAAAAGACATATTGATCCCTCATCTCATTTGATCAGAAAGTGAGGAGGTAAATATTCATATACACCAAATGCATTCAATTTCATAATTACAAATAAAGTTAGTGTAGATAAAAATGCACAAGGTAATCCATTTTTTGTAAATTCTCTTTACCTTATATTTGACAAAGGGCAAATTGAGAAATAGTAAATTGCACAAATTTTTGTTCATTTTAGAGTGTGAAATTTCCTAAAATTTCTCTTAAACTTGATATCAATAAACCTTGCAGGTCTTTTTCCATATAGCTAGAGGCTGGTTCCTTGAATTGGACCAGAAGAAAAATGTATGTGCTGTACACACTAACAACCTGGTAATAAATAAGGTATAATTTAGCCACATTTGCAATGAAATACTGATCATTTTACTATAAAAAAATGGCAAAACGTACAGATGGTATCAAGCTTTTGGTAAGCACCTGGATGCCAAATGCTGACAAGCCTATTGGTGAGTTTGACAATCGATTTTGAATCCTGATTAACTTGGAGAAGAAATAAAGCACAATCATTTACAGTACTATGAAAGCACATAAAGCTTTTCTATGACAGAAACAGTATGCAGCATTGTAAATAAATATTGTGGATGGTAAAATATGCTAAGAAACAATTAGCATGTTTGGTTTCAAATTATATATACTATGTATTAGGCTTGACTTTATATAATAAGGGCATGTAACTAAAATTGAAAAAGTGTTGTCATGAATGCAAACATAGTGCAAGCAGCCCATGTAAAGTTCCTACTAGACATGTAAAAGTCCAACTAGTTCCTGGTAAGCAGGGTTTCATGCTACACAATTTTTGTGCAATCAAAATATCACTGCCATGTCTAAACTTTAGAAATTAAATTCCTAATATTTTCCTATTTGGTTAAACTACATTGTCATTCAACTTGATGTTATTGTTGATGCATGTGTCCACCACCATGAAAATTTGTTCTTCTGTCTGGAGTATGCCTCCACTATACTTTTTTTCTCCTCCATGCATTTTCAAATAAAAGTATTGTATAAGTGCACATTAAGAATGATTTCAGTTTTTCATTCTGCTTTAAAAATGTGTGAAATAATCCAAAGATGAAAATTATCTTTAATTAGAGAATTTTCTATTCCCAATTTTTCACATGGTGTGAAAATTGAAATTGTCATCTTTTCAGAATTTGTTATTTTACATTTTAAATTCTATTTTGCTATTTTATTCGAAGTCCATTCCAACTTTTAAAAATTTTATAGTTATTCATTCCAAATTTAACTACATTCATAATCAATAATTATCCATTTAGAATGTTTCTATTTTAGTAATGACCATTTATTAAAATTTTGCTATTTTAAGAATTGTCTAATCTAAATCTCGCCATTTTTCTGAATATTTATTAGAGAAAAGGCCTGGAGGAGTAAAGAGAGAATAAACACATACTCCAGGCTTAAGGACACATTTTTTGGGAGATGAACATAATATGACAACAATAACCAACTTGGCTCAATTTTTAATTTTGATCTTGATGCATATCTAAAGCATCTCATGATATAACAGTCATCCAGATTAGTACAAATGACTTAAGCTTTACATGTGATCAGCTCAGCAATAAAATCTAGACTGCATGAGGTTAAGCACAACTCCATTTTCCAGCCATTGCACATTGGTCAGACAATTGCAGGATTAAGATTTGTGATCATGCAAGTATCATCATCAATCATACCACTTAAAATTTGGCAATAAATAAATAACAGTAAGTAATTTTTAAGTCTAACTGAGCTTAAAGTCATACCAATTTAGTATAATACCTAGAATTCCTGCATGCTAATGCTTACAGTTAATTGTAAAGGAACAGCCAGGTTTGTCACTTCAGCATTGCATAGAACCTCATATGACTTGTGTGCCTAATTACAAATTACAAGTAGAATTAGTCCAACCTATTAACTTAATATGAAAGTTTAGAAGAATTACATAATAATACCTGAAAGTTGACCAAGGCAGGGAAGATCAGTATAACCAGCACAGCTAGCACAGACTCAGTCAACCAATACCCAGGTAAAGAATCAGAAATAGCCAATTCCTTGCCTTCAATCAAAATATAAGTATTGAATATCATCTGGCAAACATAGCTCAACAAGTATGGTCCAATGACAAATGCCAGAATGTGGTCACAGGCTGAGACAATTTTCGTCGCAAGTCGAAATGTTGAGTCGAAAGCACGAAGTTGTTCTTGAAACATATTGGGCTGTTGTAGGCCTTCAACAAGAATTCCATTCACCTCACGGAACAAGAGCCACAGTGTGAAACACATCAAAACAATGAAGCCAACAATGTGCACACTAACAAATATGCCACTAATGCGGAGTATCTGTAAGGCTTTCCTAAAACTTGTTCTTGGTCCGGGGGTATAGTTTATGACAAAACAACAGATGTAAACTGCAATAGTATCAAGATGATAAAAGTTGCGATTTTGCTCATTGTAAAATATTTTTGAAAATACTGCTAGAAGACAATCAGTAATATTCTACCAAATCAGATGTTAGCACTTGTTCTTAAGGGGGCTGTCCACACTTTTTAGAGCATGCCTCTATGGGAATTTCCATGTTAAATTCGTTTTCTTCAAACTGA